>CABHPP010136872.1:0-11288 GCA_902168425.1 Peromyscus attwateri
GTGTTGCTGTTTTACCTTGCCTGCCTAAGGCACCTGACTTTTCTAAGAAAAAGCTGAATGTCTAATAGCAAGGGAGGAGGTGTATATGGGACATCTGGGCAGGAAGAATAAGTAGGAGGAGATATTTAGCTCAAAAAAGAAAGAAAAAAAGAAGCCACGGAGGCATCAGGGGCCAGACAGACAGACAGGGAGGAAGCAGGAAAATAGGACATACAGAATGAAAGAAAGGTAAAAAGGCCAGAGGCAAAAAAATAGATGAATAGAAACAGTTTAAATTAAGGTAAAGGAGCTAGTTGGACAAGCCTAAGCTAAGGCTGAGCATTCATAATTAGTAATAAGTCTCCATGTCTTTATTTGGGAACTGCTCGCCAGCCTAAAGAAAATGCCAGCCAGAGGATGGGAAAAGAAGATCTGCTCTGTAAGTCAGATAGGAGACAGTGGCTAGTGTCCAGGATGCCATGGAAGGACGGGCAGGTGATGGGACCTTTGATTCCCGAATGTCAGTGCCTTTACTTACTGTGGGTGGACAGGTCTAGTTGTCCTCACTGAGCATGCTCTTACTTCTTCTTGCTCTAAAGAAATGGGAGACACTGTCACTGTTGTTTGGTTCCTCAGCTGGGAAGGACCCTGGGAGCAGATGTTTCCTGGGAGCTGCTTGGTGTCCTTGCTGTGCATTCACACCATGGCTGCCACTGCCTTTCTTGGTGCTGCCTCCTTTTCCAATCTCACCAGCCCCTCCTAGCCTTTGATCCTTTTACCCCATCATATTTGCTGTTTTCTAACTGGTGCTGGGGATGGTGCTTTGGTTAAGTGGGACATCGTAGGCCCAAAGATCTGTTCTTTCAGTGCTCTGCACATTTGGTCTTCACAACCACACCCCCTTTGTCTCCTACTGGTGGGTTCTTTTTTCACTTGTCAAGGGGGCACTGATTTTTCTGCCTCCACTAGGCTATCTCAGTCCCTCTCTCCATCCCTGCTGCTGTGACAACAAAATAGAGGATTTACTTTTGACTTCTTTTTCTTTTGACTTTTCTTTTTTGAGCCTGCTTTTGAGGCTGCTTTTGAGGTTTCATTGAGGTTGGTTGGCTCATTGAGGTTGGTTGGCTCATTGAGGTTGGTTGGCTCACTGTCCACTTGTTTAATGTCGTTCTCAATTTGTGGCTCCCTGGTGAAAGATGCAGTCAAATTATCTCCAAACTTCACAGGGAAAGGTGTGACCATGACCAACAGACAGTGAGGTACAGGACATAGGAAGGCAGTGATATGAGGAACACAGCAGACACATAGCAAAGAGAAGAAGATGGAGTCCAGACACAAAGTGAAGAACCCTCTTCCCTTTCCCAACCATGGAGGGAATGGAAGAGTAGGTGGAAGGGTGTAAGACACTTCACCTGCTACGTTGTCTGCGCCACAGGAAAACCACTACAAATATTACTGCAATCAGCCCGATCAGACATTGTGCAACAATGCCAATAATACTCCTTAATGAGGGTTGATGTCTTGATTTTGGAGGTTCACCTGTCATGGACAGAAAAGAGAAGAATCACCACAACAAATTCATCCTCACCCAGCAAGTGACAAGAACTCTCTGATTGTGTCTGACATCTGTTTGTTCCTTTGGGGAGTGCACTTTCTGTGAGAAGGTAGATTAGGAGAGGTGAGGTAATAAGCAGGGTATTCTCTCCTAGTACTCCCATAAGTACTATGTTTCTAGGCTGGCCATGTGTCTTCCTTCAAGTCCTTGCCTGTGACAGGTGGGGAGAGAGTGTTCTTTAGGCTGCAGCCTAAATCATATCCACTCTGGCATTCCTTGGAAGGCTCTGAAGATGGGAGAAAGTCATATAGCATTTTTTTTTACATTAAAATTACAGTTATTTTTAATGATCACATCTTTTTCTCATTGTCCTAATTGTGGTAGATGTAAATATTCACCTCTCTGGTTCCTGTGGCCAGGAGTTAACAGAAATTATGTTGAGGCTGAGTGTACTCTAGATGGCCACTTTTTCCTCACAGGGATTCTGTCCCAGTTAGAATCTGTGTTGAGGTAATAAAAGACCACAATCAAGGGCCACAACCTCAGGCTGGCAGTACCCCCAAAGAGCTGGACCTACCCACACCAATCATTGTTCTAGAAAATGTCCCACAGGATTTCCTACAGGTCAATCTAGTGGAAGGGAGGCGTTTTCTCAACAGGGTTTTTATCTTCCCAAATGAGTTAGTTTGAATCATGTTGATATAAAACTAGCCAGCACAGACCCCCAACTCTCAGAGCTCCCAGCCAGGGGTATGAAGACAAACCTTCTTTGGTGACACACAGTTGTAATATAGCAGGTGACTCTCTTTCTAGAACCCAGCCTGCACCTGGAATAGACTGTTAGGCCTGCACTGCAGCCGAAAACCCACTCCCTTCTCCCACCACAGGCATCAGAGCTGTGGGCACAATGCTTGGGCCCTCCAGCTGTCTCCCACCAGCAAACAACAAGTAAATGAATATGCAATTAAAAAAACAGAAATATGGTGCCATCTGTGGGGTTTCATGCCTACAATCCCAGTAGTTGGAGGACTGAGGCAAGAGGTTGCCATGGGCTCAGGATCAGGCTAGACTACCAAGTGAGTCCAAGCCAGACTGGGCTGCATAGCAACACCCCATTGCTGTGGGATGTCTTTCTGTATGCTGTGAATATGTGTTGCTCTGAATGGTTGATAAACAAAGCTGCTTTGGCCTATGGCAGGGCAGGATGGAGCTAGGCAGGAAAATAAAAGAGAGAGAGAGAGAGAGAGAGAGAGAGAGAGAGAGAGAGAGAGAGAGAAGAAAGGAGAGCGGGGCAGATGCTGCTTGCCGCCACCAGGGGAAGCAAGAAGTAAAAGTACTGGTGAGCCACAAGCCATGTGGCAAAGTATGGATTCACAGAAATGGGTTAATTTAAAATGTAAGAGCTAGCTAGTGAGTAGCCTGAGCCATTAGGCTGTATAGTTTAAAAATAAAATAAGCCTGTGTGTTTTTTTGGGACCAAGTGGCTGTGGGATGTGGGTGGGAGAGTCATCCAGACCGCAGGGCCCAGGCAGGACACAGGAAAACTTCTGACTGTACCAAACAAAACAACCAAAACAACCACCTGCAGCAAAACCTACCACAGCCACAACAAGAAATAGGACCAAGTCAGACCATCCCTCTGATCAGTTCTACCCTGTGGCCAAATGATCTTTGACAAGTATGCTTAGAGTTGAGCAGTACAGAGGATGCTCAGGCAGAGGGTTGTTCCATGCCCAAGTCCCATTTTTAATACCTTAAACAAGCATTGACTCTAAGTGGATCCAATACCTAAACGCAATAACAAAGGTTATAAAACATTTAGATGAGAACCTGTGATGTAAGCTCAGTGACATTGGATTTGGCAGTGATACTGTTGACCGTGACACAAAAGCAGAGGTGACAATAACAACTAGACAACAAATCAGGCCTCACAAAAACCGAAATTTTCTGTGCACCAAAGGCAATGTCAGCTGTGTGATCCAGCAGTCCCACTTTGGGATGTGTAAAACACAGGGACTAATGATCTGTTAAAGAGAGAGCAAAGATCTATATTATTCCTTGCTTTGTCACTTGAAGAAGCAAGACATGGAAAATTAAGGACTCATCCATCAGTGGATGACTGGATAAAGAAAATGTGATATATGAACACACTAATACAATTGAGCTTTATAAAAAGTAAATTCTGTGTTTTGAGAACATGGATGGACCTGGAGGGTAATTCGCTAAGTGAACTAAGTTTTGTACTGGAAAATAAACACTGCATGTTCTCAGTTCCATGTGGAATGATATTGTGTGACTTTTCCTGGGAGATGGGAAGAAAAGGCTTTCACCACTGTCCTACTTCAGGTTTTGATGGCTGTGAAGAGACACCATGACCACTGCAACTCTTATAAAGAAAACATTTAATTGTCCTGGCTTGTTTACAGTTTCCGTGGTTCAGTCCATTATCACCATGATGGGGAAGATGGCAGAGTGCAGGCAGATGTGGCACTGGTGCTGAGAGTGCTACATCTTACAGGAAATAGGAAGTCAACTGAGACAATTAGTGGTACCCTGAGCATAGGAAACCCCAAATCCCACCTCCACAGTGACACACTTCTTCCAAGAAGGCCATATCCGCTCCAACAAAGCCACACCTCCTAATAGTGGCACTCCCTCTGACATTATGGGGACCAGTTACATTCAAACCACCACAACCACACAGGCGGCAACTATGAGATAGACCAATGAGACAGTTAAAGCCTGGTCTAGCTCAGTGAACCTTAGTGAGAATAAAAGTGTGGGTGACTCAAAGGCAGCTGCGTCACCCTGAAGCCCATCTCAGAATGTGTTACAGCTCATGAAAGTCCCTAGAGCCCTGTATCAGACCCAGGGCCTGAGAGTCTCTTTCTTAACATTCCTATGAATACAGTCTTGTCTGACCTTGTTCAAAAAAAGTTTGTAGCTGGAGAGCTTCTCTCCAGGTCCTGCCAAGCCCCAGCAGTCCCATAGCCCACTTATAAGATAAACACACAGACTCTTATATTACTTATAAACTGTATGGCCATGGCAGGCTTCTTGTTATCTACTTCTTCTATCTTAAATTAACCCATTTCTATTAATCTATACTTTGCCACGTGGCTCATGGCTTACCTGTACCTTACATCTCCCTTGTCATGATGGTGGCTGGCAGTGGTCCCTCCTCAACCTTCCACTTCCCCCAATTCTCTTCTCTGCTTCTCCCACCTATCCTTCCTGCCTGGCTGCTGGCCAATCAGTGTTTTATTTACTAACCAATCAGAGCAACACATTTGTCATACAGGACATCCCACAGCAACAGTTTTCCCAGTGGTGTCTGTCTGTCCTTCCTCTATTGTCTTCCACGTTCTAATATTGATGGGTGATGTTAACAGTGTCCCTAATAGCTCATATCAGCCAGTCAATCCCAGCCTGATTTCTGCCATAGTCCCTCAGGTTATAGTGCCTTTGTCTCAGGATGGGTGGGCAATTATATTGCTCAGTGTAGCTGCCAGATGAAACCATTACCTAATTTGTTCTAGAATAATAAAAACTCAGGATTCAGAAACTGAGATAAAGACCTGAAAATTCCAGGGAAAGAGGAGCAATTGGCTGACCATCTCTCCACATTCTCTGTAAACTCCAGCACCACAAGTTTCCCTGAACTTCTCCCAAGTCTCTTCCTGTTCTCTCTAGCTGCCTTGCAAAGTCCTCCAAGAACTTTATGGCTAATCCTGGTCAGTCAAATGCTGACTCCATTCTATATTCAAGGTTGCTTTATTGGCACAGTCTATAGGCTGTACAGATAAGTCTATTCCAACATTTCTCCTTTTTCTCTAAGTAAAAAGGAAAGGTTTTAACACTAACAATGCCAAAATGTATGCAATAAAAGCAATTACCAAGTATGAAATACATTTACAATGTCCAGTCCATTAATATTTGGTAAATTTAGAAAAAATATTTTATTATATATCCTCTCTTAAAGAGTCCAAAGTTTTGTACCTAATATACTTTCGATTATGTCTAAGGGAAACAACTATACCTATCTAGTCTTCAACTCCATCAGAGACCCAAGAAATATATAATATTACCTGAGTAAGCAGGAAGTGCAGAGGAAGAAACTTCCAAAACTATAGAAACAAGAGTCGCCTGGCTACCTGGATAGTCACCCAAGGTTCCTCTGCAACATTGGGGCATCCATCTTTGGCCTCCAGACTTAGAATATCTGACAGACTTTACTGTGAAGTGGGAATTTTTGAAGGACTGTCCTACCTTGTCTTAGCAAAGTTTGACAGTCACCTTCTTTCATGTCCTGCTTGTCCAGTTTGGATAGCATACCATCAGCAGTTGAGGCAAGGGCAGTTTCTTGCCCAAATTGATAGTTTTTGCCGTAAAGAAAGCAAACTCCATATGGAGATTCCTTGATGGCCATCATCCTTTTATGAAGTAGATTAGGGCTGCCAGGAGCAGACATGTCTCACTGTCATGAAAAGTGCTGTTATTAAAACATTAAAGTGTAATAGTCTGTAGGTCTCTAAAGTATTTGAAGACAATCTATCTATTTAAAATATGTCTCTCTTTGACCTTGAAAACATACCTAACATGACTGTAAGTTTGATTGTTATAGATGACTAACTAACTACTAACCTATATTTCTTTATTATCCTATATAGCTTTCCAGGACTAGAACTTTACATTTACAAATGAGTTCCATAGGTACAATACTTCAAATAAGAAATAGAAGGATATAACACAGTATGACAAAAACAACCTTAGATTTGTTTCAATATACAAAAATACCTCACATAAGAGTAGAAACATTTATAGAGCATAACAAAAATAACCTTAAATTTGTATCAATATATGAAAATGCATACCAATGTGAAATATTTGAGACTAGTAGTTGTTTTTCTAGTTTGAAAGTTGACACAATAATCTACTCTTTTATCCTATCATTACTATATCCTCCTTTTTCTTTTCAGAACAAGATTTCTGAATCTAATTTCCATTGCTTAGTATCCCCCTCAACAACTTGTGACCAACCCCTCTAAATGACAAACATCCACTGAATATCCAAAAACCAACCACTCTGCCTCTTGGGAATGTGGGTGTTGTGTTCTTAAAATTACATTCTACTGCCTGGGGGCAACATCATCTTTAGGGGACCCAGAGAAAATTAAGATAATGGTCAAGTCCTGGGGGAGCTACCTGTTGTCCAGTCTCAATGTGATGGGATAATGCAAGGTTTATCTGAAGTCCTGGGTGGAGTAGTCTACGAGGCTGGACAATCTTAACTAACCGACTTGAAATTGTCCTGAGTATTTTGTCGTCCATAGTTGATCTTTGGGTGGTGTTTGCCAGCTTAGTGGCATTATCACAATCCAGGTGTATTCAACATTGTGGGTCCCCAACAATCTTTTGAGGACTTCAAAGGTCACTGTTAGGAATTGTCACTGTTCACTGCAGGGAATGTAAACAATTTAAATGTCATATGCAGCAGATATCAGCAAGGTTAAGGGACCACAATCTATTAAATACATCTGGGGTACACAAACTTAGTTCTTAGTTACCTGCTTCAGACTCAAGCCCCAAATCATGCATAAGAAGCTAGATGAAGCCTATTTCTAGAATCAGTAGTACTCTATCTGATCATTAATATCATGACAGAAAGTTTAAATATATATATATAAATCTTATAAATTTTGAGATAATATTTGTATCTTAAGAAAAATTTTAAAGAGTCAAAATAAAACCAAAGGTTTATGAGATTAGTAGCAGTAGAACAGCCCCTAATTTTTATTTTAATTCTGTCTCAATCTAGGTGGCTCTTCTGACATGAGACAGAGATTTTAAATTATCCTTTAACAAGCATGCATGGGTTTAGAGGAGGAGAGAGCCATGCTCCATCTCCAAAACCAGCTTTAATTTTTAATTGAAGTGGGACTACAAAAAGACTATTTTTCCCTTGTATGTTTGTAGAAAACAGCAGAAACAAACATTTGGGAAGATTTATGAGATTTTCTCTTATTGGAAGTGTGCTCTACCATTAGGCCAATTTACTCTTTTTCTTGGGGCATTTGTCCAGTGGTCTTTAGATTCCTTATTTGGATGCTTTTATTTTCCTGGAAAGACAAAACAAAACCCTGCCCCAATCTTAATTTTAGGGAGTTTCCTTTTTGTGAAGTTGAATTGCCATACTGTTTGATGAACTATCATCTCTCCTAATCAAGAGCACTCTCGTGTTCAAATCCAATCCTTATCAATTTTGATGACATCCATAGCTTTTCTTCTGTGAAAACAAAAGCAAAACCTCTTCCCCAAAATAACACATATCCTGGTTTCCATTCTGAAGTCAACACATCCTTAATGTATACAGGCTGATTTAGTTCAGCATTTTTCCTACTATCTGATGTCTCTCCATAGCTGCTGTCCCTTTCTCATTAGCATTTTAAAAATTTAAAGTTAATAAAGCATTGTGCAATCTATCTTTGGGGGTCCTTATTATCCCTTTCTGTTTTTTAAGCATTTCTTTTAAAGTACGATTACATCTGCTTGTCCTGTAGGATTTGGTGGTATACCTGTAGTATGTTTTATGTTGTAATATGCAAACAACTGTTTCACTTTAGTAGGGACATATGCTGGAGCATTGTCAGCCCTGATTTACGCAGTTGTTCCCATAATGGCAATAACCTGTAATAAATGTGTGATTACAGAATCACCCTTTTCAAAACTCAAAGCAGTTGCCCATTGAAATCCTGAATACATGTCTATGGTATGGCATACATACTTAAACGTTCAAATTCTGCAAAATGAAACACATCCATTTGCCAAATTTTGTTTCTCTGAGTACCCTTAGGAATATTTCCTGCAGGTAGAGGAGTTATACAAAGAGCAAGTAGGACATTTCCTTATCATTTCCTTGGCTTATTTCCAAGTGATAGAAAAATCTTTCTTCAACTCCTTGCTATTACATGGTGTTATTTATTTTTTATTTTATTTTATTTATTTTATTTTATTTTATTTTATTGTTTGTTTGTTTTTTGAGACAGGGTTTCTCTATGTAGTTTTGGTGCCTGTCCTGGATCTCACTCTGTAGACCAGGCTGGCCTCAAACTCACAGAGATCTGCCTGTCTCTGCCTCCCCAAGTGCAGGGATTCTGAGGCTTCTAGCATATTTCCTACCAACAGCTGATCAATTCCATGACTACCTTGTGGTAGAGGGCCTGGTAGTAGATCCATATGGGATCTGATATGTGTTATATACAAGGGATGATTTCTATTTCTAATTATTTTAGGTAATTCAATAAATAACAAAGTTGATTGTGTATCATCTGGAATAAGTTCAACAGTTTCATTATGTAAAATAACTCTGCATATTGAGAGTTGTGGTGATATTGTATTCCCCAATATATCGTGCACCCTAATAAATTTATCTGGGGTCAGAGAACAGAACAGCCACTAGACAGACATAGAGGCCAGAAAATGGTGGCACTCACACCTTTAATCCTAGCATTCCAGAGGCAGAGATCCGCCTGGACCTCTGAGTTCAAAGCCATACTGGAAACAGCCAGGTGTAGTAACAAGAGTCTTTAATCCCAGGAAGTGATGGCAGAAAGCAGAAAGGTATATAAGGTGTGAGGACTAGGAACTAAAGCCTGGTTAAGCTTTCAGGCTTTCCAGAAGCAATTCAGCTGAGATTCATTTGGATAAGGACTCAGAGGCTTCCAGTCTGAGGAAAAAGGATCAGCTGAGGAACTGGCAGGGTGAGGTGGCTGTGGCTTGTTCTGCTTCGCTGATCTTCCAGCATTCACCCCAATACCTGGCCCTGGGTTTGTTTTTATTAATAAGACCCTTTAAGATTCATGCCACAGAGAGTCAGTAACTGTATTAAGAGTTTCTGGAAAATCTATAATACCACAAGAATAGCATATAATTCTGATTTTTGAATGGATTCATAAGGGTTTTGAGCTGCTTTATTTATTTCCTGACTTATAATCTGCCTTTCCTGATTTATTTGCATCAGTACAGAATGTAGGGGCTTCAGAAATAGGTGTTCCTCACATAATGTGAGGAAGAATCCAATTAGTTCTTCTTATAAACTGAAGTCTCTTGCTTTGGAGATATTTGTTGCTAATTTGTATCAAGAAATTACTGCAAGCTCTTTGCCAAGGTTCATTTTCTATCCATGATGAGGAAATTTCAGCATTAGTAAAAGGTACTACAATTTCTGTTGTGTCCATTCCTGTTAATTGATGAAGTCTCAATTTTCCTTTCAGATTCAATTCAGAAAACTTTTCTACATAGAACTTTAATTTTTCACTCTGTTTATCTTCTCTCTGCATAAGAATTTCTGTAGGAGAATGTGTGGAGGGTAGTATGAGCAGGATACAGTCAAGCTCTGTATCCAAGCGATCCACATGTACATTCTGTAATTCCTTTTCTACCAAAGCCAATTCTCTCTCAATCTCAGCTGATAGTTTTCTTGGACTATTTAAGTCCTTATCACCTTGTAAGGTTTAAAATAAATTACTTAGTTCTTAATTTTTCAATACAAATGTAGGC
The DNA here is from genome assembly GCA_902168425.1 of Peromyscus attwateri. Taxonomy (NCBI): domain Eukaryota; kingdom Metazoa; phylum Chordata; class Mammalia; order Rodentia; family Cricetidae; genus Peromyscus; species Peromyscus attwateri. The sequence continues at coordinate 10,094 of CABHPP010136872.1, forward strand.
TATAGCCAGTTAATATCTCCCAGCAATTCTTGAAATCATGAAGAGTTCCTAATTATCTCTCCTGATTTGTACTTTTTGTGGTTCAAGTTTTTGTAAACCTATCTTATATCCTAGGTAATTAATGGAATCTCCTCTTTGTATTTTTTCAGGAGGAATTTGTAGTCCCCAAGGCGGCAAAATTTTCTTTGTTTCTTTAAACATTTTTCTAAGGTATTTGCATCTAAATTAGCTAGTAAGATATCATCCATATAATGATAAATCGCAGACTGAGGAAACTGTTTCTGAACTATTTCCAATGGCTGTTGTCCAAAATATTGACATAAGTGAGGCTGTTTAACATCCCTTGTGGAAGAATTTTCCATTGCGGCTTTTTAACAGGCTGGGAATTATTATAAGTAGGCCCTGTGGAGGCTAATTTTCCTCTCTCCTGTTCTTGTAAAGGTGTAGTAAAAAGGCAGTCTTTTAAATCAATCACTATAATAGAGCATCCTTTAGCTAATACAGAAGGCAAGGGAATTCCAGTCTGTAAAGAGTCCATCAGCTGAATTTATGGCTCTTAAATCTCTTAACATTCTCCATTTTCCAGATTTCTTTCTAATGACAAATATAGGAGAATTCCAAGGACTGGTGATCATTCAGTATGTTGAGCATTTAGCTGTTCCTGTACCAGCTGTTCTAAGGCCTGGAGTCTTTCTGATGTCAGAGGCCATTGTTCCATCCACACAGGTTTGTCAGTTAACCATTTTAAGGGTAGAGCTGTTGGTACCTTGGAAGACCAACAGCTGTTGTGCCCTGTTTATGTACAACTTGAACAGTCTGTGACTGTTCTTGATAATACCTTTTAAAATATTTCTCTCAGAAGCATTCTTTATTTTACAATTTGTTTCTGAGACTGGGGGAATGTTAATCTGTCTTTTCCATTACTGCAACAAATCACATCCCCATAAATTCATGGCTATATTAGCCATATATGGCTTTAATTTTACTATCTGTCCTTCTGGCCCTATATGCTCAACCCATTTCGTACTTTGTTTTACCTGAGATAGAGTTCCAATCCCTAGGAGCTGAATATTGACCTCCTGAAGAGGCCAATTTGGATGCCAAGATTTCAGTGAAATTATTGTTACAACTATACCTGTGTCTTTCAAACCCTCAGTTTCAATGCCATTTTATTTTTTGTATTTTAAACTTTGGT
>CABHPP010136873.1:0-12729 GCA_902168425.1 Peromyscus attwateri
TGCTGAGAGTGACTTAGAGAGTGAAGCACAGTGATGACCAGCGCTGTTTTGAGTTCCCGTTGCAGACAATGGACACTTGGTGTTACTGTGATCGAGGAAGTAGCTCTGCTTATTTGGTGATCTAGAGTACCTTCAGTCATGCCCATGAATTGTTTCAGTGGTGATGCTGATTCTACCAAATCGACAGGAAAGAGGAAATCAACATATGGAGTACAGAGAGTTGCAATCTGACGTTCAATAAAAATTGGATCATGTCTCTTTACCAGCCTCTTTTTCTAACTAGACTTTGTAAGTCTCATCTTTCCAGCGACAAATATCCCTTGCTTTACACCCGTTCAAGTCATCACTTTTTGGCAGCACCTATGTTTGTGGGAAACTGTTTTTAAAAGTTATAGAACACCAATAGTAAAATTCAAGCCAAACTAAGTGGCAAGCATCTTGATAATACACTGAGAATTGTAACTACTTCCGTCAAACCAAATACTGACTCAATGGTTTCTCAAATACGATGTCAGATGTCCATTTATTTACGGTTGCCCTTTTACTTTCATAATAAAAAAAGAAAATGATGTTGTGTTACTTAGACATGTCCATCTTCTTCATGAGTGGTGACAAACTTGGGCCTGCTTGATGGTTTTAAGACTCTCCAAGCAGGTGCTTCAGAATTCGATTATTATGTGAAGACTTCTTGCTTATCAGTGGCAGCAGATATCATAAAAGTTATACACAGGCTTGTTCACCCATTAGCTTTTTGCTAATGTGTATATATTTAATGTCTTTCTCAAGACAGTTCTTCATCCAGTAGAGCTAAAAGAAGCCAAGAAGTTGGATACCCCTGATTTATATATAATTGGATATGATTATAGTCATATGGTCTAATTTTTGCTTTATTTTTAAGAGTATTCTGAAATAAATAGAATTTTCTTTGTGACTGCATAGTGGGCTCTGTAAATGGCTAGGTATGACTTAGAATCTCTCATTGTAAGTTGTAGTTTATATTTAAAAAGAAGTTCTGGTTGGTAATGCAGTGTGTGTTGGTTGATTGGTTAGTTGGTTGCTCTCTTCCTGACTTGCTGCACTTTTAATCTCTGCTTGTTTTTCTTGCATAGTAGTAGAGAGCAGATTTCTCATCTTATTTCAGTTCTCTGAGGTTTTTCTGTTCTTCTTAAAGGATGATTGGGAAACTCCAAAAGTAGCAAAACTTCAGAGAAAGGTAGAGAATGCAAAGTATGCCATGCCAACTTACTATGAAATCCTGTGTTTATAGTTGAAGACACAAATCCAGAATGTACTAGCATTTATGTGTTCCAGAATAAAACATTGGATTTGTCTCCTACCTTCTTTAATGGCTATAATATTTTTTTAATACAAACTGCAGTAACCCCACCACCACCACCAATCCCGAGAGCATCATGAGTTATGACAAGATTTGATGACTTGAGGCAAAGGTGGCATGGGGGAGGACTTTAATTTACAAAGACTAAAAATGGCTTTGTTTTTTCTCTTCAGATTTTGTACTTCAGCTGCTGATATGAAGATTAGATTATTTACTTCAGATCTTCAAGATAAAAATGAATATAAGGTATATTGACAAGTACAATAAATTGATATGTTAAAGTTTGTTCATTTTCTTTGCTTATTAAATTTTACTTATTATGATTTAAAGTGACCTTTTAATGGCCGTTGGATTGGTCAAGAATTCTTTAGAGGAACAAAAGCAGTAGAATGAATATAATTTATAAGAGTGGATTGACTGGCATTATTAATAGGAGCTGGGTCATCTAATCGTGGCCGTCTGCATGCTGAAGAGGCTGGGAACCCTGTTGTTCAGTCAGTGTGGTCTTGTAGGCCTGGAAGTTTCTCAGTGAGGTCCCATGGGCACTCTGATGTCAGCAAAGGATAGGGACAGCAGCAACAGCAGGCTGGACACAGCAGCAAGAAGTGAAGGCAGGCTGACCAGCAACACTGGTTCTCCTGGGACCATTTTCTATCTGGGGCCAGCCACTCTGAGGAAGGTCTTCTCCCTTCAGTCCAAAGGCCTGGCTCTTAGTTCAAGATCCAGTCAAGCTGGCGATGATCATTCACCATCTCTTTACGGTCTGTAGTTTAGGTTTCATTTTCTATGTTACACTCCCTAGTAACTAGGTTGTTAGAAGAAGCTAGTTAGTAAATATAACACTTATAGATGCTAGGAACAGCAAGTGAGAGAGGAGTTTACAGATAGATGTAGTAAGGATGAAGTGAAGTAGAACTTCACGGGACAGATATTGAGTACAGAGTAGCCGAGGCAGGATTACAGAGTGCCGGTGAAGGGAGTATGAGCATGATGTCTGCATTGATAGTTACAAAAATGAAAGATAATGGACTGTATTCTTAAACTTTGCTGAGGGAGTAGGTTCTAGATGTTCTCACAGTACACATAAGAAAAGTGAAGCAGGTGAGCTAAAAACTGACAATGGGTAGATTAGCTCTGTTGCTATAATCATTTTACGGTGTGTATGTACTCCTTAAATATATAAGTATTTTAATGGACCTTAATAAAGGTGGAAAAGTTTGAAGTAGATTTTGAGAAAAGTAAATGCAGACCTCCTTAAGAAAACAGATGTGACAACACAGGACAGCAAGGGAGTGTGCAGGCAGAGTCCCGTGAGGGCCCAGTGTTGATGGTGCAGCAGGGACCAGGGGCCTCGGACCAGACCTTACAATGAATGCCTCATGTTAAAAATATATGGATAACAGGGTTTACTGTGTGACTCACTGTGTCACACTTCAGCTTCCATGACTAGATTTTCCCTTTTTTTTTCTTTTTTTCTCTTAAATTTTATTTTGTTTTATTTTGGGACGGAGATGGGTAGGATCGGGAGGCATGATGTGAAAGACACACAGAATAAATAAAAAGAAAACAGATGTAGGGCTGGAGAGATGTCTCAGCGGTTAAGAGCACTGACTGCTCTTCTGGCAGCTCACAGCTGTCTGTAACTCCAGTTCCAAGGGATCCAGCACCCTCACATAGACATACATGCGGGCAAAACACTAGTGCACATAAAATACAAATAAATAGATAGATAGATAGATAGATAGATAGATAGATAGATAGATAGATAGATAAATAGATAGATAGATAAATAAATAAAATGACCAGGCTTGAAGCCAATTCTAGAGAGAGAGAGAAATAGATGCAAGAGCCACACTCCTTGCATTCAAAGCTCAGTCCTACCTGCAGGGAGTACAGTATCTGCCTCTGGGTCGTGAGTACTGAGTGAGCTAATTCATATAAGACCTTTAGAACAAAGAACAATACTTTATACATAAATGATGTGTGTGTGTGTGTGTGTGTGTATTCTATTAATAGTAAGTAGCTGCCCTCACGTTGAGTTGAAATTGTGTCATGTTTTCTTATAAGAATAATACTGACCATTTCAAGTTCCCATTTGTTCCTTTAAGGGCCAGAAGAGGAATTTTGTGTTGACTGTGGCTATGGGCTTGAATATTAGCTGTCTCCAGTGCTGTCACTCACATTGAACAAATGATTGCAAACATCAGAGGAGAACGTGATTTATATATGTATTTGTTAGGTGGTTGTAAATGTGCAAAGCAACAGATACATAATGAAAACCTAGAAGGACTCTGTCTCAGGAAGCCCAACTTCAGTTTTTATTTGAGCTTTCTGTCATCACTGAGCACGGAGGTGCTATGAGGACAGATGCCGTTGAAAGAATAGTGTGTTTCCATAAGACATACATACTAGAGAAGAAAGACTGTGTGAATGATTGACGGCTTTCCAGGATAACCTTCTAGGAAAGTGGCTAGATAAATCATACTTTTAAAGGGGCAGATTTCTTAAACTATATTTATAGAAAAGTATTCCGGGCGATGGTGCTGCACACCTTTAATCCCAGCACTCAGGAGGCAGAAGCGGGTGGATCTCTGTGAGTTCAAGGCCAGCCTCGTCTACAGAGTTCCAGGACAGTCAGGACTATACAAAGAAACCCTGTCTCAAAAAAAAAAAAAAAAAACCTTAAAGAAAAAGAAAGAAAAAGAAAAGAATTACAGAGTGAAACTATTAGATAGGGATGTTGTGGATTGTGCCCACACTTCCTTACTGATCTCTCTCTTCCAGGTTTTGGAGGGTCATTCAGATTTCATTAATGACTTGGTGTTCCATCCCAAGGAAGGCCACGAAATTGCAAGTGTAAGTGATGACCACACCTGCAGGTATGTTGCTTGTGTTACAGCCACATCTGTGAATTGTCATTTTATTTTAAGAAACATTTTAAAAATTAGGAAATTGTAGTCGGTATAGGCTCCATGAAATGTCGTCAATGAAATCTATATCTAAATTATAGACATGGCACAAATATTCCAAAACCCAAAATTAAGTTTTCATACAGTTAATGGGCACTCCTCTTGCTGGTTCCCGAGTTCCGTTGCCCTCTTCTTTTGGATTTGCATATTTATAAGCCTATGTATCCCACTGGCTCAAAGTCGCCAATATTAGGCAAGCTCAGTAGGCTGATTAGGTTAGTGTTTATTAATGAACTGTGAATCTCACATGTTGCCTAAGAGGGAAACTTTAGTATTTTTACAAATCCTAAAGTCTGTGTAAAGTTCTCAGCGGATACACCTCATAATGATGTGTGTCCCCCATGGCCTCCTTTCCCAGTTTAGGATGGATGGATGTGTATAACTTTGTGACAATGCTCAAATCTGTAGACTATCAAAAATCATTAAAATGAAGAGCAGTGGTAAAGGTAGAAATGAACTAAGGACTACAGAGTGAATGAGGGAGTCAGTAAGTGTCACTTGCTTCACTTGCTCCAGCAATACTCTGAACAGATGTTCACTGGGTGTGCGCTGCTTGGTGACGCGCTTTGAGAACCATCCCTGTTAATGCACACGTGTCTACACCACTACAAAGTACGTAGTGCTGCACACTGAAAGTAGACCACTAGCTACCTCTTAGATAGTCTGTCTTCGTATAGCTTACAGTCTTAAAGCTACAGGCTTTAAGTTCAGCTACAGGCTACTGTGTCTACGGACAACCTGCTGAAATTTCCTTGTGAGGGACATGAAAAGTTTGTAGCCGTAAAACCTAGAGCCCCAAGTATTTACTAACCCGTTTGTATAGAGGCCTAAATAGTAAACAGATCATTTAAAATAATAGGAAAGTAGAAGTCAAGTTTGGTAATTAAGTTCTATAAAACATGATTTTTCTAATCAAAAGCATTTAGGATAATGAAACTTGACAGGAGAAGAAATCAATGTCTTTGCCAGCCAAGGAGAAACTTGTGCCTAGCAGATGGCAGCCAGGCATACTCGGTAGTCTGTGATTGGTTTCTCTAGGGATTTTTTTTCCTATTTGGTTTGGTTTGGTTAGGTTTTATTCATGTGTTTGTCTTTCCTTTTTTATTGAAAAAAATAGACACAATATATTCTGATAAGGGTTTCTCCCAACTCCTCCCAGATCCTATCCACCCACCCACGTTCACACCCTTTCTTGTGCTCTCTCACTATAAAACAAACAGACATCTAAATAACAATACTAATAAAATAAGATAAAATAAAAACAAATAGGACAAAAAGGAACTGGAAAAAAAATAAAGAGCCAAAGAAAAACACAGAAAAACCTATAGACACAGACATACACATTGGCACACACAGGAATCCCATAAAATAACAAAAACAACATATAAAATATATACGCTAAAGGCCTGCAAGGTAAAACAAAATATATATTAAAATATATTAATTATATTTTATAATTATACTTAATATATTAATATATTTATATATTTAATATGTTTATATGTTGTATATAATATATAAATAAGAATATTGTTTTATGTGTATTTAATAATATATCTAAAATAAAACATACATTAAAATATATAAACAGAGAGAGAAAATGTCTAAATAAAGTGTGATGAGGAAAAACCCTCCAAAAACACCATTGAGTTCATTTTGTGTAGGCATCTGCTGTTGTGCCTGGGACCTGCCCTTAAGTGTGGTTTGTATGCATAGTGAGACTCCTTTGAACCTTGGAGAAAAGTACTCCTTTGTGACTAGTTATCAGCTGGAGAAAATTTTTTGGTTTAGGGGTAGGGGTTGTGTCCACCCTCTCAGTTCTGGGACACCATCAGGCCTTGTGCATGGTGCCACAGTCTCTGTTCGTATGTGTGTTGGTCCTGTTGTATCTAGAGGCTTTTTCCCCTTGGTGTCTTCCATTCCTATACAGTCTTTCTACCTCTTATTCCACAGAGTTCCCTGAGCCCTGAGGAGAGACATTTTGATGGGGACATCCCATTTAGAACTTTGTGTTCAAGGTCTCTCACTCTCTGCATGTTATCTGGCTGTGGGTCTCTGTATTTGTTTCCATCTGCTGCAGGAGGAAGCTTCTCTGTTGATGGCTGAACAAACACTGATCTATGAGTAGAGCAGAATGTCATTAGGAGTCATTTTATTGCAGTGTCCCTTGGGCAGAACAGTAGTCCCTAGGTACATGGACTGTCTAGTCTCAGATTCTAGACTACCTGAGCAGTATAGGCGTGGGTTCCATCTCATGGAATGGTCCTTACATCCAATTGGATAGTGATTGATTGTTCACACATCTTTTGTTCCACTGCTGCACCAGCATGTCTTGAAGGCAGATCACCATTGTGGACCGAAAGGTTTGTAGTTGGGTTAGTCTTTCTCCGATAGTATGCCGTTCCTCACAGTACTGTGGATATTAGTAACAGTGACTTCTCCATGTCAACACCTACATGGTGAGCTGTGGAGGTGTCTTCAGCAATAGGACTGTACCATCAGCTTTTAGAGAGCAACCAATAACCCTGACGGTATCCTGGATTGTTTGTGGGTCTCCATGGGCCTGTTTGGCTAACAGTACAATGAAATGTAGCCCATTCCTGACACTGGAGGTTTCATTTGGTGGTAAGAGACGTCTAGCTGGACCTTTGTCTCCTGTTACTGAGTGGTTCTAAAACAGTGGCTAGATGCCACAAAGTAGGTGGCAGTGCCTTAAGCACATGCTTCCCAATGGCCTCCATCCTTGTCAAGAGTGTGCCAACCTTCTCTCCTTTCATATAACACTGTGTTTTTCTTATTAGACTTAGAGAGTGGTTTTGTTTGGTTGGTTTGGTTTGTCTTGTTTTTGTTTAGTTGGTTGGCTTTTTATAGACTAGTTAAATTCCCCCAATAATATGAGAATTGACAAATTTTTATCAAGTATAAAAAATTTAGAGCTCTCTCACACTCTATTACTACCATCTTATGGAAGAAAGACATTTTTAAAAGATAAAACAAACTTGAATTTAGATTAAGTCCTTTAAATAAATTGAACTTTACAAAACTATGCCAAAAAATATAAAATCCAGGTATGGTGGCACACACATATATTGGTCACTTGGGAGAGTGAATTTGAAACCTTCAAGGGCTATTTGATTAGCAGAGCAGCCAGGACTACATACCAAGACCCTTTCTCAACAAAGAAAAGAAGAAAAAAAATAGACCTCATTGTACCTGAGTGCCTCATGTTGCTGGACTGTGCTAGACCTCTGTAGCGAGTGCTCTTAGTGGCCAAGCCATCTCTCCAGCCACAAGTTTAACTGTTTTTCATTGTTGTGTCTTTAAGATTTTTTAAAAGTTTTTTACTTATGTGTAAGTGTATTTCCACATATGAGTGGATACCAATGGAGGGCTGTAGAGGATGTCAGATTCTCTGGGAATTAAGTTACAGGTGACTGAACAGCCCAATCTGAGTGCCGGGAACAAAACTCTGATCCTAGGCAAGAACAGCAAGTGCTCTTAACTGGAGAACCATCTCTCCAGTCTGTGTTTAAGTGATCAATGGGTTAAGCCTATTAAAAGTTCATTAATGCAGAACATCCCATTTGTAGTCAGTGCCAGGTCACAGATGTTCTTGAGTATTAGAATCAGTGTCATTCTGTAAGAACAAGTCGGATCAACAACTGTTTATTAAACGCATTAGTATAGACAACACTTAGTACTTAAGGGGCTACAAAAGAAATAGACTCAGTGCTCACTATAATTGCAAAAAAAATGTCAAAAAGAACCTTTTTCTCTCCTTACTCCTTAGCCTTTAAAAATAGTGGATAAAATTTATAATGAAGGAAAAATTGACTTCTACAAACCAGGAGATTCTTAGTTTAAGACTAATGCATATGAGGCATGTAATACACCATTCACTTTCTCTATAAAATATGAAACATTAAAGATGTCATGTTCTGGCTAAGAATGGATAGGATATAACTTTTTCTTTAAGAGATAAGACTCATTTAAAAATGTTATTATTTTTAATTTTGTGTATTTGTGGGGTGGGGGTTTACGTATGTGAGTGCAGTGCCTGCAGAGTCTAGGAAATGGCTTTAGATCCGGGAATGGGAATTACAAGGAATTGTGAGGCACCTGATGTGGGTGCTGGGAACTGAATTCGGGTTCTCGGCAGGAACAGTGTGTACTCTTAACCTGGGCGTCTCTCTAGCCCCTCTCTTTTGTTGTTTGTCTTTATCGTATGACCAAACAACTGGTTAGGAATACTAAAGAATGACCTAAGATGTTCACTGACCCAGTGTTAGAGTCTTTCAAAGGACTGGTACAAGAGAAGAAGAATATCCCATTTCTCTGTGTACCACACACTAGCAACTTCCTGCCATAGTCGATCTGTTTACATACATTTGAAAGTCTCTTAGGATCCATTATTAAAATGGAGTTTCTCCCCTCCCTCTCTTCAGTTGGAACCATAAAATATGTGCAGTATTTTAAGATAGCCCTTGATGGAAGTAGCAAAGGGGAAACTGAGCCTTCTGAAGATAGGCCAATGTAACATTTCTTTAAGAATAATCAATATTGAAGACCACATGGACAGTGCCTAACTAATTCCCAGCATAGAGCGAAATCAGGACAGTGTATTGTTCATTATTATGTCATAGTTAAATAATTCAGGAAATAAATACAAGTTGGATCACATTTGCATATCTTTATTAATTCAGTGAATAAATTAATGCTAATGAAAGATAAAATAGAAGCATAGGCAATTCTCATTTTTAATCTTTTAATTCTTATTCTGTGGCTAACAATCCATTTCTTTCATTAATATTGCAAATATATTAAAGTTTTTGATACTACTTGCTTAGTAAACTTCAGTATTTAAAAAAGATAAGAATCAATTCTAGAGTTAAGTTCAGAGTATGTCTGAAAATCTGACATATTGACATACCCTTGGAAAAACTCTTGCTTCAGATTATCACACCGTTGAGTTGTCTCTACTTTGAAGGCTTTACATAGCTGTCAGACTTTTCTAGTTCAAGCCATTAACTAGCAAAGTTGCACACCACTGTAGCTGACAAAGCCTGTCTTCAAGATTTGATAACTGAGTTCCTAGAGCTGGGGTTTCTATTATAAGGGTCCCACCTCTGAACTTTGCCCTCAAACCAGATAGGTTAACACCCAGTCCTCCTGTCACGCTCTCCTTCTTATTGTGTCTCCAGTAAAGACGTACACCATTCTAATTTCTCTAATCGTCTAACATGAGTTACATGGCAATTGATAGTTAAGAAGGGAAATCTTCATTTTACTATCACAACATTCAATGAAAAAGGTATTTCTTGTCAACACAGGAGGTCCCATTCTTGCACACAGGGACATTATAAAAGTGCCTTCTCATCCTTACAACTGCATCTCTGCCCTGTTACTTTTGTTCTTTTCTATTTAATTAATCAGCACACCGATTCATGTGATCTACTCATGTCTTTAGAAACACTGTGGTTTGTATTTTGGCTTTAATGGATACAGATGTGCCACTTAATGTCATCCATCCCTTCTTTTGTCTGTTGTTTAAAAACATTTGCTAGCAGAAATGTCCTTCTGTGACACACTTTCTAGCAGACAATGAGCTGCCAACTGAAATAGAGAATAAACAAATGAAAAGAACAGTGTATTATACAGAAAATTTCTCTAGAGTTCTCCATCAGAGTATCTACCACCAATTGTCAACTGAAAAGGTCCTTGAAATATCTATGGTATTTCATATGCCAACACACAATTTGTGGGATCTTTTAATTAATTAATTGTATGACAATTACATTTTAATACCATATGGTAAGGAAATTTAACATTCTGTTGAAAAACAGCCTAAAATGAGGCAACGATTTCAGCAAGACACTAGAAAAACTAAAGCAATTATAACTCATAAACTCAGACCCAGTTAACCTTGTTCCTCCATGTTACAGCTAAATCTAACTTCTGTTTACAGGATGGTGTCGGAAAAGGACGTTCTTTGTTATAGTTCAAATTGGGTGAAAACTGCTGTTTTCTTTCTCTTTGAAAATGGTGCTGTATCATCCAGTTCTCTAGTGCCCTTTGGTTCATTGGAGATTAGCTTCTTGATAAGGACCTTAAAACCTTTACCTCTGAAATTTAATTGCAAGCATTCACATATATGCACCTGTCCATTTCATACAACTTTGGCTTTTTGTCCCCAGTAATTTAACCTGACAGCATTTACACGTACTTTTATAAACTGCCTGTTTCTTTCCATGAGTTTGGTTATGTGTACTGAGGATGCTCTTTGTTTCTTTGTCCTTTGAGGTGCTGGGTGTCTGACCTTAGATGTGGTAAACAAGTGTTCTGTCACAGAGACAGAGAAACCCTACTCCTGGCTAAAGCTTTTCTCATTCTCTAGCGGACCAGTTTTTTTGAAAAATACTAGGAACACATTGTTGACAAATAAATTTGAAACTATTAAGGCCTGGGTTTCCAGATTTCAATGTCTTCTTGTGGGAAGCCCTCCTATCTGGGATGGACTATACCAGTGGACTTTAGAAAAGCAGAAAGCTGGGAAACCATCTTAAAATCATGCCTGCCACTCATTTTAATACCTAACACATGAATGAAGAGTCATTTGATACTAGGGCAAAGCCCTTTCTTAGGTTATTAATCATTGACTGCCATTGGACCATCCTTGCTCTTATGTGGACTTCATCATGTTCTCTCTCTCCCTCCATATATATGCCTCTCTCCTCTGGTTTGATGAGCAACTACCATAATAAAATAAAATACCTACAGTATAAATAGTACGTCTTTAAAGTCAGTTCAGAATGCATCACTATTGGATGATTTTCTATGTGCTTGCTTGTCTCATATACCTAATTTAGATTTTTTGATATTAATTAGTTGCCATCAACATCACTTCATTAAAATAGCTTTCATTTTCATATTTTGTCAGTTTATAGAATTAAGTAATTAAACTAATAAGCAAAGGTTTAAGTCACATACAAACAGTGCTTTGTAGGCAGAACACTCATAATCCATCTTGGTAAGCATACAATGATTGCACATGAAAAGACATTAGGAAATAGCTTCCTCTTATGATTTCACGGAGGGAAATGGGAAGGATCATCATAAGGAATCTGCTGCATATTATGCCTCTACTGCCTGCGTCGGGGTTTCTGTTGCCGTGATAGAACACCATGGCCGAAAGCAACTTGGGAAGAAAAGCTTGAACTCTCGGTTCATACTCCATCATTAGGAAAGTCAGGGTAGGAACTCAAGGCAGGAACCTGGAGTCAGGAAAAGAAGCAGAAGCCATGGAGGAATGGTGCTTCCTGCCTTCCTCTCCGTGAATTGCTCAGCCTGCTTTCTTACACGACTCAGAGTGCATTGTAGGTGGGCCCACCCACATCAGTCGTTAATCAAGAACACGTCCCGTGGACGCGCCTGTGTCAGTCTGGATGGAGGCATTTCCAGTTGAGGCTTCTCTTCCCAGATAACTCTAGCTTGTGTCAAATTGACAAACAAAGAAACCGCCAGGATGAAGACATTTTCCGTTTTGTCTACATGGATCCATGCATAAATGGGGGAAGTGACATCAGATGCAGAGGGAAAGGACAATGATGGAAAAACTCTCTGTCTTAGGCCTGGAGAGACGGCTGGATGGTGTAGAGGACAGTTCTTGTAGAAAACAGCTTCGTTCTTAGCACCCACTTCAGGGTGCTCAAAACCACCTAGAACTCTAGCTGTAGAGAAAGCTGATGCTTCTAGCTTCTGTGGGTACCACACACACAATTTAAATAAAAAAATAATAATCTTAGAATGAAGTCAATCTTACAAAATTAGATCATCTGGAAAACTGCAGCTTTTGACATTCAGACAAGTGATGTTTTTTTATTAGACTGTAAGATGAAAGTTTTATCTTTTTACCGAAGTAATTATAAGGGAATATGTATGAGGGAAGAACAAAATATAGTATAGCTAACTTGGAAAACTGTTTGACAGATGTCTGTCTTGCCAAAGTTAAATGCGTTTGTAAACCTGATCCACCAGTGCCATGCCTAGGTGTATACTGAGCAGACAGTAGGGATTGTGGGAGAAGTTGTGTGCTGCAGAGGGGCTGAGGAGTGTTACATGGAGGTCTGTACTCACTGAGGTTGGATGTGTACAGAAAGGTACAGTGACATTTTTGGTAAGAACTTGGGAACAATCTGAATATCTGGTGTGGTGTACTGAACTGAGAGTTCTGAAATGAATGGAGAGGTTATAACAGCATGCAATCGTGTTAGACATTTTCACAGAACATGAAGGTGAGTAAAAGAAGCCAAAACAAAAAAGCACATACTATGTGGCTTTATTTTTATGCTATTTAAAAATAAGCTACCTCATTAGAAGTCATACTAGAGCCTTTTTACCCTTTGTCAGAGAGTAAGGAACACAGCT
>CABHPP010136873.1:12829-24306 GCA_902168425.1 Peromyscus attwateri
AGGAAGAAAGAAAGAAAGAAAGAAAGAAAGAAAGAAAGAAAGAAAGAAAGAAAGAAAAAGGAAGAAAGAAAGGAAGAAAGAAAGAGAGAGATGTGAGATTATCGGGTGGACTTAATATATTTGCTAGATGAACCATTTGGTAAAGATAGCAAATGAGTTGAGCTCCACAAAAGGATTTCAGAGGGCTTAATTATGGAATCTATCAAAAAGGGAAATAAGACATAACAACCTAACTTGTACCATCTGCAGCTAATTTAGTTAGGATAACTTATTTTAGTCCAATTTGTTGTATTTTGCATACTTAGTACTGAGATTATGTAACATTTGGGAATTATTGAATCAGTGTATAATTACAAACCATAAATCACTGTATCCTAGTCCTCTGAAATATGATCCATATGACCCTCCTCATGTTTGAGCTAACTTTCTTTTTTTTTTTAAGGATCATCATGTTCTGATCAGGATAAAATACTGCTGAAATTAGACTAAAATTTGGTTGATTAGACCACAATATACTTAATTGACTTATTTTCATAACTATCTCTATTTTTCACCTCTTTTGTCTTCTTTATTTGAAGGAGGAAAACACCATAAAAATATTTTGGCATGTATTTGCTCAATTTATAAAATAGCCAACAAAACTCAAATTCATTTTAAAATAAAATCAAGAGAATGAATGTTTTAGTCCACCCTCTATTGAGACTCATTGAACTGAGAAGACAAATTTCTACTATTCCAATAGTGATAAAATATATGCTAGCCCAATACTTCACTGTGGAAATGGCAATAAAGAAGAAAGATTTAGTTGCCTTAATGTCTAATCTCATTCTAGATATTGAAGGACAAAAACTTAAACTCTTAGTAATTTGCTTTTTCAATTAAACCAAAACTGTCTCCCTCATATAGTTAAAATAAATGAAAAGTGTCTTTGGGTAAAAGAAAAGATCTGCTTCTAATATTTAATCAAGTAGGTGATCCTGAAACATGTGTGCTTGGTCCTGCCTCAGCTGAATGAGCCAGGCCCTGTTGACTCTCCATGGGAGGCCTTACCCTTTCTGAGGAGTGAAGAGGGATAGGTTGGGGGGGGGGAGAGCTGGAGGAGTGGGGGAGGGGAAACTGTAGTTGGTATGTAAAATTAATAAAAAAAAATTAAAATGTGTGCTCATTTATATGTTACTATGATATTTCAAATTCGACATCCTATACTTTTTACAAATAAACTTTGCCTACTTTACATTCCCATATTTTTAAAACTCCTTTAGAGTCCTAAAGAAAGTAGGAACTATAAAACCTACAAGGGGGGGGCTGATGAATGCTTTTGATTATTGGTTTTTATTAGGGGGTGTTAAGAATGGAATCCAGGGCCTTGTGCATCCTTAGCACACTCTCCACTGAGTTGCACCCCTTAGCTTTGAATGTGCTCCCTTTAAGACCAGAATGCTGAGGCACTTTGCCACCCCAGTTATCGGACTGCTGTTTCCTGCCATGCTAACTACTCATCACTCTGTAACAGTGGCTGGGTGAGACTCATAAGCTAGCCAAAAAGCATAGTTCCTGGGACAGTGCCGTGCCTGAGATTTCTGAGATTAAAAAGCCACTGAGATGAAGAGACCTATTTGTGAGTAAGCTGATGCTCATGGATAGGCAGTAGAAAGAACTAAGTGCCTGTTTCTTTTGCCCATCCTTACTCTGGTGACTGGTAAGCACGGCCAGCTTTGGGGAGAAAACACTGGAGAAGTCAGCCGGATCAGAATTTGTATGAGATGAGGCATGCCCAAGGTAGAAGGACTAAGTGCTATGGAATGGCTATGCACTAAATTCATGTCACCTCATACTTGCTTCTTCATGTGTTATTTTGAAAATGGAAAGGCTAGTGTGTAGAGATTGGTACATATTCGTGTGTTTGTGTGTGTGTGTGTGTGTGTGTGTGTGTGTGTGTGTGTGTTTAAGCACCCTTGATGGGAATAATTCTTCATTGAGATGCCTTAAGTAGGCATGCAACCTGATTAATGGCCTAGAAACATTGATTTTGCTTACAGTGGATACATAAATAATTAATTAATGTTACTATGTTAAACGAATTAGAAAATATATGACTCTGTTTCCATAATCGAGCATGGTAAAACTTAAATTCTTTATGCTACTTTGACATTTTTCAAAAGCAGTATTTTAATTTTCTCAGAGATGTTTATCAAATACAATTGCATGTAATAATCTGTAGTTAATGGCTTTGAATATGTTTGTCAAAGTTTCATTTATATTTTTTGGTAGTGATATATCAAGAATATTTAACATCAAACTTTTTTATTAGGATTTGGAGCTTGGAAGGAAAACAGACGGCTCATTTTCTTCTTCATTCTCCTGGAATGAGTGTGTGCTGGCACCCTGAGGAAACGTTTAAGGTAATTATCTCTAACTTGGCTTTCCCTTACCAAGCCTAAAAGGACATGCAAGGATGATCCCTACACCCCGTAAGGAAAGACCCAGTGACTCCACCTCAGACACAAATGAGCACAAACGCATTGGAGCTAAGACAGAGTCAACACTTTAATAGTTCCTCTAAAATTGTTAGCTTTCTATAACCATCATTCATATATACAGAATATCCTTTTCCTGGCCTTTGGCAGATTACAGCCTAAAAATTGGTGCTCAATCTAGTTAGCAGTATGTGGTCTAAAAAAACAAAAAACAAAAGTTAAGTCTATGCTTATGAACCATATATAAACAAGTGTCAGTGGCATAAGGCACATTTGTTCTGGATTAGTGGCACCCAGTTGCTCTTCAAATTAAAGCTTCCTAAAATACTAAGGATACACTTGATCGAGTTCTTACTACTACTGTTTAGCCTTAACTCATGGTGCAAACAGGAACCATTCAACAAGCTTTCTCATTTGCCAGTGTGTTTTCCGTAGAATCTAAGTACCACGTTCATCTCAAAGTTAACCCTTCAGCATTTCCTGTACCACGCTCATTCTTGGCACCTGATTTTCATAGGCCTCTGATATCTTCCTGGTTTTTTCAGTTCATTGCTGTGTCCTCAATTTTGCACAAAAGAATAGTGTTGATTAAATCCAGCAAATGTGCAGTGGTAAAGCTTTTTCTCTTAACAATTATGTTATTCCAACTTCTTTTTAAATTTTAAGCTTTCTCTTTTGTACGTTTTATTCCTAGATGTTTAGATATATTTTCCTTTTTTCTAGCTTTCTTAAAATGAGAATACAAATTTATGTATTTCATTGTGGCATGCATATTTTGTTCTTGTTGACCACTGTATCCCACTCCCCTTCCATTGTCTTCCTACCTTCCAGCCTGCTCTCCTTCCTGTCCTTCAACACCTCCATTGTTCCTCTGTGTCACATGTGTCCTGTCACCTCCCCTGAATATCTCTGCTTCGTCACTTCTCATGGCCCTCTTTTTAGTTGTGTGTGTGTGTGTGTGTGTGTGTGTGTTCATAAATACGTCTACTGATTACTGCTACACTATTCAGAATAGCTAACAAATGGAGTAGCCTAGATGCCCATCAACAGTTGAATGAAGGAAATGTGGTGTATGTACACAGTTGGACTTTAGTGTTCAGCTACAGAGAGAAAGGAAGTCACAACGTTTGCAGGGCAGTAGATGGAAGTTGAAACCTGTGTTCAGTAAATAAGTTGGACTGAGGTTCATATTTTCTCCCAGGTGCAGATCCTAGATTTGAACTTTCATATGTAGGTGTATATAGCTGGATGTCTAGGTCATCCAAGTCAGCCCTCTTTTAACTTTAGTTGTATTTCAAACCTAGTCTAACTCCAGAGTTTCATTAGTTACCAGTATTCTCTCAAATTTCCAGTGGTATTTCCAATGCATTAGCAGATTGTTTTTCCTTCATTCTTAAATGGAGACAGTTTTCACATTGTTGATCACTTATTTCTTGAAACTAGTCCTGTTGAGTGTGTGTGTATATATATATATATGTATATATGTCAACTTTTCTTACATTCTGATTGTGAATTGTGTTTACTCATTTTGTAAATAATTCAACAGCAAACTCCAAGCCACTCAACAATGCTAAATGTTAGAACTCAGGATTTCTGATGCCACTTCCTACTCTTTGCATTCTGACACTATTACTTCACATTTCCAGGAGTGTCTTCAACTTTCTGTAATCAAAATTGAAAGAACATTCTCCAGAAGAAAGAGCTTTACAGAGGAGATAAAGCACGTTCTTTGGACGTTAGCTGTTAATACCATGTCTAACATAGTTGCAGCAATCCTTTCTACTATAGATGATATCCTAATGACATGTTTTCATGAGTCTAGGAAACAACTTCCATATTGTAATTTTTATAAAATTGGGATTCATTGTATAAATATGCATTTGATTATGTATTTCATACTTTGATAAAATTAGTTTATTAAACATCTAAAATTATTGGAATCTTAGAACAAGGAAATATTTAGGTGGTAACAGCCAATCTTTCTTGATTTAAGAATTCAATATTTACTAGATGCTTTGCACAACAAGCCTATAACTCCTTTTTTCATGTCAACTTGTATGTCGCTTACAAAAGATGCATTTCATGAGCCATCGTGATATTTCAAACAAGACATGTGCACTCATTAACAGTATACGACAGTTTCGAAAGTCCCTTCATATATGAACTATCCAAATTAGAAAGATACCATACAATTGAATAAAGTCTATACTTGAGGTTCTGAATGGGGAAGGTTAAAGAGAGGATTGACGTTTCACATTAAGGTTGTATATTAGTTGCTCTCTTCATTGTTACAACAAACCCTGGCCAGAGGACCTTGAGAAAGAAAGGATTTCTTTTGATTTACTGTTCAAGGGGACGTTCATCATTTAGGGAAGTCCTGACAGCAAGAGGCTGCTGGTCACATTGCATCTGCATTCAGTAAGCAGAGTGTGATAAATGCCAGTGCTCAGCTCACTTTCTTCTTTTAGTGCAGTCCAGGACCCCAACACGTGGAATGATGCCACCCAAGGTCAAGGTGGATCCTCCCACTTCAACTAGCCTAATCCGGGTGCATGATCACTCTGAGGTGTGTCTCCTAGGCGATTCTACACCCTGTCAAGTTGACTAATGAAAATGGCAGAAATACCAATCTAAAGATCCACCTGAGTCCTTTTCAAATTGTGTAACCACCAGTTGATTTACAAGCAATGCACATGCTAGAAAGAAACCCAGTGTTCTTTGGTGGAACAGCCTGTCAGTGAGTCACTGCAGAGTCCAGATCTCCTGGGCTGTCTAAGCCAATTTTAAAAGGTCAGATCCCAACAGGTGCCTGCCTTTAAGACGACTGAATCTATGTTGATGGTAGAGGGGGAAGAAGACAAAAATAAATTTGAGTTTTCCTGCATCATCACAAGGCATTTCACTAAGGTAACCGTGTGTATACATGTGAGGGAATCCCTCATCCTGTGATTCAAGAGAAAGTCTCAAAACTAGCAGGGAGAGGTGCTCTCTCTCTCCTGTACCTCAGTCTAGCTTTGGGAACATTCTGTTAGTAACACATGCTCTCTCCCCCACAACAGTGAAGGGTTCTGTGTGCTAGCAATATAGCTTTAAAAAGAGAAGATTGCATTTTTATAAACTTGATTTTAAAATATGTTTTTCCAATTTTATAGCCAACAGAAGTAGAATTACCAACAGTACACATGCTTCATTTGTATCGCCAGCATCATCAGCCTTTTCTGTCTGGGCATCTGCAAGCTCTGGACAGTGGCTCCCATCTTTGCCAGGACTAGCTTTTTCCTATGGATACTTTGTAAAGACCTTTATAAGCTTGGGACCTGACTTTGCAAGAGCCAGTTTAACAGATGGACATGGGGTTCTTCTCTGTGGCTTGACCTTATTTCCTTTAGTGTCTACTTCAGCATTTTTTGTTTTTTTCTTGGACATTATAGAGGTAGGACAAAGGTGGTAAACTTCAGGACACAGTGGTACCCAGCATCGGTCCATCTTACGGATAAGGGAACTGCCAATCACATAGCAGTTATTCACTTTTAAGTGGAAGCAGCAGCCACCTTTCTATCCATACCTGTCTGTCTTCTTTGGCTGTTCCATGCTGCCTTCCATTTGTCTGTGGAAAAATCTAAATTGTATGGAGATGTGTAATATAATCACCTGTCAAAAGATACATAATGGCCTTTCATAACTAACTTAAAGGTAGCCTTCCCTAGACTATTAATCTGGTCTTCCTAGTGACAAAGCTGATACTGTAAAATTTAACTGAACTTTCTTGTTTCTTTTTGCCAATACTTTTACATAATCTCTCAATTCTTAAGCATTTGACTTGTTTGTGATGTATATATGTATGTATGTATGTATGTATGTATATTTGTGTGTGTGTGTTTATCTTTATGACATTGAACCTCTGCTTCTTTCTCAAATTTAGCTAATGAGATAACATGGAGTGTCTTTCTTTCTCCCTGGATTACAGCTGATGGTTGCAGAGAAGAATGGAACAATCCGGTTTTATGATCTAATGGCCCAACAGGCAATTTTATCTCTTCAATCAGAACAGATACCCTTAATGTCAGCACACTGGTGCTTGAAAAACACCTTCAAAGTTGGTGCTGTTGCAGGAAATGATTGGATAATTTGGGATATCACTCGGTCCAGGTAGTTATTTAGTATATCTATCTGTTACATTTTATAAATATGTTGTTAAATGGTCCATTGGGTCATTCTTGTACATATAGGCCTCCTTGTACAATTAAAACCATTCTCTCCTGTAGAAGGGCAAGAGTTCTGGGAGTGTTAGAAAAGAAGAAAAATGCCAACCCTGTGTTGCCCTAGAGTGGTTCAAAGTCATAGCTGTTGTTTTCTATTTCCAATTGAGTGCTTACTTGGAATTTTGTCGTAGCTTAAATGTATTGGGCTTCAAAGAGAAAACACTTTTAAAACTTCTATTTAAGTTTATCTACTTGAGTCTAACACATAATTTACAAAATGCAAACTCTTGTTTTCTAGTTATCCTCAAGAGACCAGACCTGTTCACATTGATCGAGCACACTTATTTAGGTAACTTACTGTTTTGTTGGAGTTGTATGAATCCTTGATTTGGTGGTGTGCCACTACCAGAATAATTCACCAGCCCTTGCAGTAGAGTTTGGCGGTTGATTTGCTTTGTCTGGTTGCTTCATACGGGTTATCTTGCTTTCCCTACTACATAGTTGCTTAGTCTGGCTTTAGGCAAACAGGAAATCTACTTTTCAAATACTTAGAAAATTGCTATCATTCACAGAGAACATGTAGCCAGTCTACCAGTACTACCCCAATGTTGGAATAGATTATGCTTCCTCCTTGTTCTGTGCTGATAAATACAAATATACATAGACCCATGTTTACATACAAATATCACTATATTTTAAACAAGGTCATGCCAACTAGTATGAATCTTTAACATGCTGAAGTTTAGTTTTGTTTTGTTTTTCACTTAAATTAATATTTCTTGGTTTTTATCATTTTATTCCATTATATAGTCATTAAGCAGCCTTAAGTAATAGAAAAAGCAAATAACCAGACTGAAAACAGGGAGACATTTGAAATTTGCTGCTTTCTTTAAAATCAAGTCTGAAATATTCCTAATAAAATCATGGAGACTCCATTATTATTAGGAATGAAATACATTCATCATAGTATTAGAATTCCATAGATTAAGGGCTGGAGAGATGGCTCAGCAGTTAAGAGCACTGACTGCTCTTCCAGAGGACCCAGGTTCAGTTCTCAGCACCCACATGGCAGCTCACACCTGTCTGTAACTCCAGTTCCAGGGCTTCTGACACCTTCACACAGACAGACATGCAGTCAAAACACCAATGAACATAAAAATAAATTATATATTTTTAAAATTCCATAGATTATCAAATAATCCAAATTTCAGAGATATGAGCAAATATGTTTTTAAATCAATGACTATGTATGGTTTTTGAGAATGCTAAAGAAGAGAGAGTTCTCAGAAGAGTTAGGATCACCTTCTCAGCGTGTTTCAGCAGCTCTTCCACATCATTAAGAACTCAGGCAATGCTAGGGAGATGCTGCGGTGGGTGAAGCACTTACTGTGCAGGCGTTGAGACCTGAGTTCCAGTCTCCAGCGCCTCCCCAGCATTGGCGAGTGGAGACGGGTGGATCCTGGCTCAGTGGCCGGCCTGTCAGCCTGTAAGGAATGGTGAGCTTCTGGCCCAGTGGGATGCCCTGTCTTTGGGAAGGAGACTAATAGAAGATATTGGATGTGTTCCTCTGGCTAGATATCTTAGTCTGGTGCCACACTGCCTAAGATCACAGGAGAAAACGGAGCACTCCCATATTTGTTGGGGATTGCTATGGCTTTCTTATGTCAATTATATCTCATCCCCTGGAGTTGGACACTGACAGAACAGAGCTGAGATTCATTTGGTATAGACAAAGGACAGAGGAGCTGTTGGACAGTTAATAGTGTCTGAGATAGATATTTATTGTCAAAGAATTCTTTTTCTTCTCCACCACACCGGCAGTCCTAGTCACCTGTCGTGTCCCTGAGTCGCGTTTGCTGACTCAGGGAATACAGCAATTTCCCCTGAGATACCTGAAGTCTTGAGCAGTTGAAGTGGTTATGCCATCCCAAGTGACCTAAACACAAAGGTAGCACGTGAATTTAAAAGAAATGTCAACGAATAGGGCTGCAGAGATGGCTCAGCCGTTAAGAACACTGGCTGTTCTTCCAGAAGATCTAGGTTTGATCTCAGTACCCACATGACGGATCACAACTGTTTTGATCTTTAGAATCTCTTTGCATGGCTGATGCCTTGTGTGTCCATCTGTAGAGACTGTGTTAACCTTGCATAATATTCGAACTTAGTCCTGTGACTCATAGTGAGCACTCAAGAAATATACAGAACAGGGTAGTATTCATAGCTAAATAAGCTGGAACTCTACATGGAAAGCCATATCAACAAATTTAGAATTATGAAATTACTGCTTTTGCACAGATGGACAGATATAGCCTGTTTTAGAAAAACTTAAAATTGCCTGCAAGATAATGCTTATTGTTATGCTTTCTTATTTCTTAGGTGGTCTGCAATCAGTGAAAACTTATTTGCAACCACTGGATATCCTGGCAAAATGGCAAGTCAGTTTCAAATTCATCATTTAGGACACTCTCAGGTAATATGAAAATGTTTCATGGCGTTTGTGGGTAGTTGTTTTTTGGGGTTTTTTAAAACAGGATTTTTTACTTTTTTATCCATAGCTCCCAAATTTATAGTTAGTAACTAAAAATACATATGTCTGCTAGCTACTTAAACTGAAAGGTTTGTTTTTTTTTAATTTTTGATCACCAGTAGCAACAGATTATTTTTCTTCAAAATTAATGTAAAATTTCATTATTCTATCTGCATTTTATCTCTCATTTTAGTATATCAATTTTCTTTGGTTTGTATAGACTGCAAAAATATTTGATTCTGGACCACCATTATTCATAGGCGTCTTAGGTTTTCATTCAAGTCAGGTGCAAGTAGATAATTTTTATCATTATTATGCTTCTCCTACAAACATGGTTTTTCAGTGCATTTCTTACTTTGAGTGTTTTGCCTGCATGTATATATGTGCACTACATGCATGCCTGGTGCCTGTGGAGGTCAGAGAGGGGCATTGGATCCCCTAGAACTGGAGTTAGGGATGGTTGTGAACAGCCACCATGGGGGGGGCTAGGTATTGAAGCATGGATCCTCTGAAATGCTCTTAGCCACTGAGCTAGCTCTCTAGCCCCATTTCTTTCTTGTAAAAGTAGTGTAGGGGCTGGCAAGAGTCCACCGCTGTGTAGTTACTTCCCTGCACATGTATCTTACAGAGGGAGGAGCACCTCTGCTGTCTGTCTGAACCCCTTCCACATCTGTTGCGCTCTTCAGATCTCTCCTCTGACTCTCACAGAGTTAATAGTTTGATGAGTAACATCTCTTACTATAATAATGACAGTTATTTTATCAGCACTTACCAAGCAGATATTAAATGTAAAACACATTTCTTTAAATAAAAAAAAAAGAAGAAGAAGAAGAAGAATATAGACAGTAGTTTTCCCTTTTTTGTTGAGAATTCACTGTGCTTCTTCAACTCTTCACATCTTTGCAGCCCATCCTCACTGGTTCTGTAGCTGTCGGATCTGGTCTCTCCTGGCATAGAACACTCCCACTGTGTGCAGTTGGAGGAGACCACAAGCTCTTGTTTTGGGTGACAGAAATATGATTTTCCTCTGTATTTTTGATCCTACACTTTGTATTTTTAGTATATATTTTGGAGAAATCCTTATTTTTGTATCAAATATACTGTAAATCCAAAAATGTCTCAGTTGTCTTTTCTGATAAATAAAATTATGGAGACTTCTTGAAAAATATTTTCTTGTTGTTCTTTGTTGCATACCAAATGTGTGTGTACATACACCCAAGTGTTTGTGATCATCTTGTAAGAATTGTGTAATGAACTTAACTGCTCGGCTCCAAAGAGAAGGGGACTAGGAACAAGTGACAGACTTTGTTAACGGAGTATGAAGCTCTACGTCCTGGCTTCTACACTTTAAATGTGTATGTCCTTTTCCTAACTGTCAGAGATAAAAACATTGGGAACCCAAAGGTTAATCAGCTGCAGCACCGTACTTGAAAATTGTTATCTTATGCTTAGGAAGTGATGTAAAAACAAAGTTCGTTGTATTTAGGGATCCAGTTTGGTGACATGAGTATGCTGAAGTTGGGATCTAGGATGGATTGCCAAGAGTAAATTAATCCAGAATGTAAAATTGGTCTAATAAAATTATCTAGTATAATTGCCATCTGTTTATTAAAAATAACTATATATTGCCGGGCGTTGGTGGTGCACGCCTTTAATCCCAGCACTCGGGAGGCAGAGGCAGGTGGATTTCTGTGAGTTCGAGGCCAGCCTGGTCTCCAAAGCGAGTTCCAGGAAAGGCGCAAAGCTACACAGAGAAACCCTGTCTCGAAAAACAAAAACAAAAACAAAAAAATTTAAAAATAAATAAATAAATAAATAAATAAATAAATAAATAAAAGTAACTATATTGAGAAAAGGTATAGATGTTTAAATACAGTTTTGCCAAAAATACACAGGAGGTATTAACCTATAAGGGAAGAAAATGCAGTTTCCAATTGTAAATTATGTATTTCTATACAATAAGACATTTTCTAGAAGTGAGAGGGATCCCTTGATCTCTTAGTTGAAAGAATTAAAGTTCACTGTTGCCCTTGGTTACATAGGTTGCAGGACACTTTCCAACTGCTCGCCTCTTACACCGCATTACAGTCTTTGCAGCGGTAACATGGCACTCTTTCCTCAGTAAGCCTGCTCTTGGAAATGTGTTTCCATTAGGCGAAGCCGTAATCCAAGGGGGTTGCCAATAGCTCCGGCCCAGCCTGTGCTACAGACTTAGACCTTGTCAATAGATGGGTGGGTGGGTGGGTGGATGGATGGATGGATGGATGGATG
>CABHPP010136873.1:24406-40260 GCA_902168425.1 Peromyscus attwateri
AGGAAGGAAGGAAGGAAGGAAGGAAGGAAGGAAGGAAGGAAGGAAGGAAGGAAGGAAGGAAGGAAGGTCAGACGGACTGAAATGGGAGGAAATGTCCAGGGGAGTTGTTAGTCATCACTCTGGTTCTTGATAAGTAACTTGGGTTCTGATCTGTGTGTTTCCCAGGTTTAGTTTTTCTGTTTTTGTTTATAAATATGTCTGAGAGGGTTTTCCTCCTTTTGAAGTTCAGTTTCCCTCAAGACAGCTTCACTCACAGGCATCATGGAGAGAGAGAAGTTGTGCTTTTATGTTAGAACTTGTGTTGTTCAGCACGGTTGAGCAGTCAGGATCTCAGAAGCCTACAGGATGTCAGAACTAATCCTATTATTTCAGGATGATGCAGTCAGAGTCTGCTTTTGATGATCTGGTTGTTGAAAAATATCAGTGTCTGTCTCATACCAAAACACAGTATCACACGCTCGTGTTTGTTTACTTTGATAATTTGTGATTACATATTGACACTGACCTAGATATGTTCCCATAGCTGTTTTATATCTAGTCAGTAAAGAAAAAAACATTGAAGTCTTTTTTGCATATATGTGGCTTGTTTGTTTTTGTTGCTTTTGTTACTTCTAATTTATCCAAAATCAGACATTACCCCAGAAATGCTGAGGGAGTTATAAGACATCGTTATCCCCAAGCTCCTTTTAATGTTTCTAAGAAGTAGCTATTCCAGACTATTTCCATAATTTCCTGTAGTTAAAACAATGTGACCCAACCGGTGATAACCTTTTCTCTAAGCAGAAGCATGTTTTGCAAAGTGGGAATGGTTGTTTTGATTGCTGCATCCTCAGTTTCCCTTATAGGAGCTCAGTTGAGTCCTTAGAGGCAGCATTCTGCTCCGGTGTGTCTTTAACACTACCTGTGCGCTCAGTAACAGGACAGGAGCAAGCAGGTTCTTTAACAGTACACCTTGTTAATTCAAAAACATCTACATCTTTAAATGTGAGTGTACTTTAAAGAACTATAACCTTAACACACAGGTTTGTTTGTTATTTTATTATGCTTAAATATTTTTTCTAAATTTATGTCATTTACCCCTTCCCTTTCTCCCTCCAAATCCTCTGATGTACCCACTTCCTACCCCTGCTCTCTTTCAAATTTACAGACTCCTTTTTCATCCCTAAACACATAACTACAACCTCTTCGGTCTGTATAATGTTACTTGTATGTGTATGTTTTGGAGGTTGACCATTTGGTATTGGATAACCAGTGGGTGTGCTCTTCCCTGGAGAAGACTCTTTCCCACTCTCAGTATTCATGAGTTACCTGGAGTTCTTTGTGCAGAGTTGAGGCCTCCTGGCCTCTTGTCCTTGTTCAGCTCATGCTGAGGCAGTCACGTTGGTGAGACGTTATGGGTGTAGCTTCTGACATTACCAGGAGACACAATCTCACAGCAAACTCCTGGTCCTCTGGCTCTCACAGTCTTTCCACCTGCTCTTCTATGACGTTCACTTGAACCTTAGGTGTGGGAGTTACGTTATAATGTATCAGTTGGAACTGATCTCCACAACTGCGCATTTTGATCAGTTGTAGTGGTCTATAATGGTTCCATCTGTTGCTAAGAGAAGTTTCCTTAATGAGGGGTGAGAACTACACTTATCTGTGGTGATATTTTATTTGTGCTGAAATGTGATATTTTATTTGTATGTTAATAAATAAAGTTTGCTTGGAGATCAGAGGTCGTAGTCAGCCATAAACAGAAGTCAGGCGGTGGTAGCACATGCCCTTCATCCGATCACATGGCAGGCAGAGTCTCTGTGTGGTCAAGGACACAGCCAAGCATGATGACACACGCCTTTAATCCCAGTACCAACCATAGAGACCTGGAGGTCTGTATAGACAGGCAGTGACGAGGAAGTGAGGAGGCTGGGCTTAGAGCCAATGAGAAGGCAGAACAGCAAGGCAATAAAGGGGCAGGTTAGACAGGAAGACTCGCTCTTGGGAAGCTACGGCAAAGTGGTGAGCTAAGGTTAGTCGGCGGCTGTTACTCTGATCTCTACAGCTTGCACCCCTGTATTTGGCTCTGTGTTTCTTAGTTAGGGGTTATACTGGTTTAGTAAAGTTTTATTGGTGAGTTCTCCTCCAAGGTCCTTGATTTCACTAACCCTGGGTAATTGACTAGATTTCCAGTACTAGTCTTGATCTCCCTCTTGTTGAGCGGGTCTTAAGTCCATTAGAGAGCTGTTGGTTACCGCCAAGGTACGTGTGCCCCTCTTGTACCCTTAGGGTTACCAGGCCATTCTGGTCATGGTGGTTCATAGGTATCATAGCTGGCTAAGACTGTCGGTTGCTTCCCTCCCTCCTTTGGAAGCTCACATGGCACCTTCTGGTACCATGAAAGTTAGTCATGGTCTTCTCAGGTCCTCTGGGCCCTTTGTCCAAAGTGCATGTTGTTTCCAGCAACAGGGACTTACTTTCTCCTCTGGTGGGTAGTAAGGGCAATAGTAATAGCCTATAATGTTTGGATAATCTCTTAGAGAGCCCTGACAAACAACTCAGAAGAGGACTTCTTATGCCCACTATCGGGGCTTTTGTTAGATGAAGACAGGCATTTTGAATTAACACGACTTTATAATGAACAGTTATTACCTGTGTAGTTTGCACGTAATTGGCCCCCATAAGCTCAGGGAGTGGTGTTATTAGGAGGTGTGGCTTTGTTGGAGTAGGTGTGGCCTTGTTGAAGGAAGTGTGTCGTTGTGGGGTGGGCTTTGAGGTCATGTTGTGTGTGAATCAAGATGTAGGACTCTCAGCTCCTTCTCCAGCACCATGTCTGCCTGCATGTCACCATGTCACACCATGATGATAATGAACTAAATCTCTGAAAATGAAAGCCACTCCAATTAAACGCTTTTCCTTTATTAGAGTTGCTGTGGTCATGGTGTCTCTTCACAGCAATAGAAACCCTAGCTATTACCTAAGCACACTAATACAATAAAATCATTAAGCTGTCATTTTGAAATATCTCATTTATATAAGGGAAAATTCATGTTTTCTGAAGTATTTACTGCCATGTTCAACATGAGCAGTTCTGTTGCACACATGGACATGGTCTTTATGGGAAACCAGACCATTAATCTACTTTCTGACTTTTTCAGCTGTTCTATAACTAACCTGGTAAAATAAGAGCCATTCTGAGTAGGAACAAGTGACATTTTGTCTGGAAATTTCTTTGGGTCAATTTATTTCCACGCATGCCTTTGTCATGTCATTATTTGCATTCTGGGGTAATTTTTGACAGAAGACCTTGGAACTCAAACTCTTACGTAAGCTTATAAACTCCATATGAACAAGGAATGGCACAATGGAGGCCACCAGGTTTCTCGACCTTTGAAAACAATCTGCATAATTCAATAGGTTTAGTGTTTATGAAATAAGCATTTCCCCCATCTTCAATTAGAATGCTCTATTGAGTCTCTGTTTCTGTGTAATAAAAGACAAAAGCAGCTGGCTTCTTTGCTTAGGATAGTGGTTAACTACAAAACTTTGATCTTTCTTATAAACACAGCTGTCATCCTATCATTGAGCAAAATCCAGACAAGATTAGGCTCTGGCCAAAAGGAAGGTTAATCTTTGCAGCCATCTCCAGTAAGAGCTTTCTAATACTCTTTTAGGAAATCTCTACTTTTGAGACAGTGTACAAAGGAAAAAGGTCCCAGACAACCTCTAAAGTAAGCCAGAATCAACTCATGATGAATTTTACCACAGTGATAAGGAAGTGGAAGGCAACCAAATTAGTTCATTTTGGTTCGTTTCTGTTTAGACTGTAATCTTAAGAAATTACTTTTCTTAGTTCACATCAAGTTTAAATCAGACCACAATAAGTTGCTTTTTAATGAACTTCATGTTAATATTTCCTTGGTCTTTCTTTCACTAATCCTAGTGAAAGCAAAGTCTTTGTTCATTAAAATAGAGCAGATGTATTTTATTACAGTTACTGTATTATAGCTCATTTTGATATCCAGCATACAAGAAAATCATTTTTTCGGTAATATTTAGACTCAGGAGTTTTATATACATTGCCATTTTTTTTGTAGGTTATTCTCCTTAGACTTGAGTACTAGTGCCTCAAGCTATGTGGTACGTGCTCGATCATGCATTCTCTCCAAACTGCCTGTTCCTAGAGAACAGATGTGGAAGTATCCCTCACTGAGATATATGTGCGGTTCTAGTCAATTTATCTATTAAGAGTTCCCTGATACTTGATTTTCAGCAAGTCATATGTACATCTGCTTAGAAGGTTCGACCACTTCCTGGATTGGCCTGACAAATACATTACACTCGTGTTTGAGGAGCAGTTCTGAAACTGTGAAGTGTGATTGACTGAGTCCTTCTGCATCATCTCACCTAGATGCTACAGTCTCTAAGATGTGTTCTCTGCATACATAATCTTAGCAAGACCTTGGATCAGTGCTCCTCAAACCTACTAAAGGAAAATACCTGGGAGAGAAATAATTTCATATTATCACTATCAAGTCTTAGGAATGACAATTTCTTTGGATCCTGGAAGAATAGACACCCCAGAATCAAATTTGCTTACATATTTCTAGCAGACATTGAGTTAACGTGTCCTGACATCTGCCACCTCCTGCCCCTAAAATTTCATAATAGGAAGGGGAACTGGGGCTGCCAATCAGGCTTTTTGCCTTCAGACATGGTGGCGTTTGGAGCCCTTATTAAGAAATGTGGAGAAAGTGAAGTTCCTAATGTTAATACATCCAGGTGGCTTTTTCTCCTTGGTAGCTTTTATGGGGTTCTGGATTTACCTCTGGTGTTGAGATGAAAACCAGGGTACTTTAACCTTTCCTACAACAGATATATCTGAGACAAGGCTTGTCTGCTCTTATTCTAGATAAGAAAAACTAATGGAATCTAGCCTGGAAAACAAAGGGGCAAACACTATGCTTGAACGGAACTATGGGATGTTGCTGTGGACGTCCAGAGACAGCCGACCCACTTTCGTTTACTACGCCTGTGTCCTCGGCAATGTGTGCACCTTTGTCCAATGACTGCTAGATGTCTAGCCACAGTGTGTGTGTGTGTGTGTGTGTGTGTGTGTGTGTGTGTGTGTGTGCGCGCGCGCGCGTGTGCTTGCTTCTCAACATCAGGAAATAGCTCAGTTGTAGAGCATTTGCCTAGCACATGGAAGGCCCTAGGTTTGGTCCCTAACATCGAAAAAAGCAGAAATCAAAGAAGGGGAGAAGAGTGATCCTCATGCTGGCAAACACGGACCACTTTCTGAGCTGTTATACTCAAAACTTCTGGCCTAGTCTTTTTTTCTTTTTTTTTTTTTTTCTTTTTTTTTTTTGAGCTGTAATAGCAAAACTCTGAGGATATTTTCAAGTCCAGAAACAAAGCTTCAAGAGGAAATGTTGATGTTGAACTGCAAGAGTCCATCTAAATGACTATATGAAGTTGTGATTCAAAACAACCTGACCGCCTTGAGAAGTCCAGGTGCTGAGTCATTTACTGAAAAAGCCAGGAGGGTTGATTAAAAGCAGCTGATAGTGGCATCATACCCTGAGTTTTTTAAAAGTAGACTTTTCTTTCAAGAAGATTTAAATGCTTTTGAAGGTGTGCAGAACTAAGCAAAGACTGGGGATCGAGGCCTACCTCGTTTCTACTCCAAACAAATGGGTGGTTCTGGTGCCAGATTCAGAATCTCCAGAATTATTTCAACTAATCAGTCCTAAACTGTTTGTCCCACCTTGCCTTCACAAGAAAAACTTCAATAAAGGCTCCAACACTGCCTTGTCTCCTGAACAAGATCTGGAATGTCCCTTGTGTCTACCTTACATGGAGTTCTTGCCTCCTTTCCTTGGTTAAGACCTACCTTTCCCAGAGCAGGAGTTAAGCATTGTGGCAACGTTGTTATAGACTGCTAGAGCATTGCTAATGATGTCCCTATTGTAATCACCCTTTTAATACTTGTTTCTCCTTTAAATTAAGCTAAGGGATTGGAGGCCAGGGAAGTCTGACTCCCTAATAGACAAGTGTTTGATCCTTCCCTAGTGCTTTGGCTGCCTTGAGCAAAGGACCGTCAGCTCAGCAGCTAGCTGGATTATCCTCATGCCAGCAATGGCCGCTTTGAAAAATACACGGATGCTTTGAGGAAGCTAGCCAGGAACCACAGCTGCTTGCTATTAAATCAGAACTATACTCCTGAAGGCCCTGTCCCAGTCACAGTTGTTTTAAACATCTTGTACAGAGCTTTCTGCCACTAAAAAACTCTTGATCAACTCTAGGTTTGCTTTCTCTGCCCAGAGCAGAGGAAGAATACTGCCCTTAATGGCACAGCAGAAGGCCTCTAAGTGGTGCAAACCCAGTCCATCATTTCTATGATTGGTTCGTGTACCCCCTTTCTAACTGTGGAAGCACTGTTGGGCTTACTTTCTGCTCTGGCCAGAAGACTGCCTCTTGGACTGCCCCGTGGTGTGCAACATGAGGCCCTTAGAAGGCTTCTCCAGAGAGGTCTTTTCTTGCCGACTTTTGCTTTTCACCCATAGCAGAGTGGGATGGCCTGGTGACCTGAAGAAAAAGGACAGCAGCCGAGGCAGCTGGAGAGTTCCTGAGAACAGATAAGGCAGGCGCAGGATGAGTAGGGCAGAAGCAAAGAAAAGGAGAGATGTGAAGAACTGGTGAATGGGCATGTCAGGCTTTGAACACTTGAAGAGTTCCAGAGAATCTCCAAGCCTGAGAACCAAGAGTCCTAACACCCTGGAACACTGTCCCTGTACCTGGACATTCCCAGCCTATATGAGAGCAGCACTAGATGATGTCACCCACCTCTGCTCGCTGCTGTCTGCTCCCTGAAGCCAAAGCTGACAATTCCCAGGACTGCTGGTTGTTAATCCCCATGGCTGGAAGCCTTCAGCCTGGCAGCATAGACCCAGAGCCCTAATTTTCAAAGTTCAGAGCTGGAAGCCACTGGGTCTGCTGGTCCAGCCTGTAGGCCTTGGGCACTCACCTGGATTTGCCAACACCAGAACGGCGTCCCACCAGCCTACAATTCTTACTCAGTAGAGTGACAGGACCCTAGCCAGCTGACCAATAACTTCTTTGTATCATCTCCTAATCACCTCCTTAGATAAAAGTCCCATGAGTAGAAATGAGACAGATATTTTTCTCCAAAACCCTTAAATATATGTAACCTTCAGAATAGCATTGGGCTCCCTATTGTTTTAGTGGGGACTTTCTGACTAAATGTCTTCGGGCCCCTTCTCGTGAGGTGATGGAGTTTCTAGAGAAGAATCTAGTCTCCCACCAGCAGGATATAAATTTATAGTCCAGTGTTCTGAGCTGTCTTGGGAAAGCCAGATCACTTAACAGAAGTTGTCTAAGACAGACAGACACACTGGAATGATTAGACTGCAATTCCTTCCCTTAACCAAGTCTCAACAGAGGGTTACATCACTCTCAAGGAATGGGGCCTAGAGGAGAGAATAAGAATAAAGGGTATTCCATTCTTCCTGTGACTATAAACCAATCTGTGCACCTCTAAATTTTCCAGCTTAAAGCAGGGAATAGAGTAAAAATGGGAGCCTATTTCTCATCCTTTCTCCCACCTAAGAACTCACCCATGGTAAAATTAAATTTAAATCACCTCCAAAAACAAAAGTAACTGCTGAAAATTCCTAAGATTGTTTTTATCGAGTGAATAAATATGAGTGACAGATATAGTCTCTACCCTTAAAGTCAATGTTCATTATAATCCTCTCAGTTTACTGCCAAAATTCACTAGAATAAATGAAATCTGGCAATGTGTTTTATTTTCTGCCAGTGGGAGAAAGTCTGCACAAAACCATATATGTCAGAAGATTCCTGGTAGTTTGCCAAAATTTCTAGCTAGGGGTTGTTTTTTTATTAGTGCTAGAAATTCTGGTGTTAAAGTGAGAATGGCACTGATACCAGGAACTATGGATGATTGATGAGCAATACTCATCAAAGATCCAAGAAGGCAGACGGAAATAGCCATTCTTTCTGCTGACCAGCTGAGACATTCATAAATTGACGATCCTGTTTTATATGCACACAAACACTTTACTTATAGATAGGCAGTGACGAGTGGCGATTTTTGTCTCACTCCTTCACCCACTCTTGAATTCTCCCTCTTCTGACTGGGAGCCCATCTTGGCTCTGAAGAGGTAGAACAGGCTGACAAAGATGTGTCTCAGAAAGGCTGATTGAATGCCCAGAGTTGTGAGTTGTACCTAAGTCGACAGTTCCTGGAAGGTAAAGATGTAAAAGCACCAAGGTCATTAGTTCTAATTGTCGTAATCAACAAATACTTATTAAAGGTTTGCTATGCATCAAACATCGGGCTGGAATCTAAGTAGAGATCAAGGCAGTCTGTCCTAAATTGGTATCCAATGGGGATCTTTGCAAACAGGCAAGTATAGTATTAGCTAATACAAGATTAAAAGCATATATTCAGAAGAATAACATCCTTGGGCAGATCAGAGAAACTAAGGATGGAATGATAAGACTTCTGCTCATGGCTGGGAGATGGAAAGTTGTAAGGAATCTTTTCAAGTCCATAATAATGAGAAACAACCAAATAAAGTAAAAATCTAGTATTTCCATGAAAGTACCAAGAAGCCATAAAAATATGACGTTAATGAAACAAGTTCTGGAGAGACAGATCTAGGGAAGCACAGATGAACAGAAAACCATGGGAGAAAAATGGAAGGTGGAGAAAGAAAAGCATTCTGCAAGAAGACTTGAGAGACAGAAATCAAGTGAGACCTTGCTAACTATGAACTGGGGACAGGTTTGGGTCTAGAAGGCCCCCAGTCACAAAACTAAATCCCCTGCAAGGCTGCTAACAGAAACAGTGTGTGAATGTTTTTGACAAGTGTTCCCTGTCTCCTGCACAAAGTCAATCATATGCACACATGTGGTATACAAACTATTGAAAGTCAAAGATGTGATGTGAGAATGAGCAGGAGTCAGCCAGACAGTGGTTAGGAGCAAAGACGAGTGTTCCAGACAGAGAAGACATCGTGTTTAGAGAGCCCCAGTAAGTGGTTCCAGGAATGGAAAGAAAGTGGACATACAGAGAACAGTGAAGAGTGAGATTAAAGAAGTGAGCCAGCAGCTGAATGTTGGACAGAACTTGAGATGCGGAACGAAGAGTTGTCAATAGACTCAAGAGCTGCTGAGGATCTAAATGATCAGGTGGGCCAGAGGCTGGAGTACAGTCTCTGTAATGGCTGCATAGTAGGGCCTCATAGACCGCTACAGCTATGCAACTTTCCAAACTTGCCTACCTAACAAGTCACATTTGTTACTTTGTTCCAAAGAGAATGATTGCCCTAAAATAAGATTCTCATCATGTGACTCCCCTACTTTTACTCTTTGGGGGGCCTACCACCCAGCTCCCGAATAAATACATGGAGACTCATTCTTACTTCTGAGTGCCTGGCCTTAGCTTGGCTTGTTTCTTGCCAATTTTTCTTAAATTATCCCATCTACCTTTTGCCTTCTCTGTTCTATATTCCTTTCTTTCCTTTTTACTCTGTGGCTGGTTGTGTGGCTGGGTGGCTGGCCCCTAGAGTCCTCCTCTTCTTCTCTTGCTCCTCTCTCTCTCTCTCTCCTTCCTATTTATTCTCTCTACCTGCCAACCCTGCCTACTTCTCTCTCCTGCCTAGCTATTGACTGTTCAGCTCTTTGTTAGACCAAATCAGGCGTTATTTACAGGCAAAGTAACATAGCTTTACTGAGTTAAACAAATGCAGCACAAAAGAATGCAACACACCTTTGCATCATCAAACAAATACTCTGCAGCATAAACAAATGTAACACATCTCAAAATAATATTCCACACACCCTACTTAAAGTTCCTCAGTAGCTCCAATAGTGTTTTTGTTCCAGATCCTTCCATAGTTTCTCATTTCACCCAGAGAGAAATCTAAAGTCCTTGCTGCAATGTGCCCTTCAAAGCACCTCACATTTTAATCATCTTCAACTGCCCACTGTTTTCACTCTGCTTCACCCTCACTGGCTTCCATTGTGATACCAGGAGCAGATCTATAAAGGCAGTGAGGACAAACAGGCAAGTGAAACTCAGAAGTGGCCAAAGTGGTGGAGAAGGATGAGGAGGCAGAAAGGAAGAGGAGGAGGAGGAGCTATCTGCTTTTGTGAAAATTTGAGGAGGTATTCAAACAGGAAAGGGTGGTCAACTTTATTAAATGTTACGTAAGGTCAAGTTAGGTAAGAAGCAAGAATCTTTCAGTGACATCATGAAAGTCACAGGAGACCTTGAGATTAGTACTGTGGTTTATGGAAAATTCAGCAATGAACAAGGGGAGAAATTTTTAAGAGAGGCTGGACAACATTTTGAAGAACTTGCCTGAAAGGGAGGGAAGAGGGTGTTTCCTAGAAAAAGGTGAAATCATAGCACATTTTATTTTACTGGAAATGGGCCAATGAAAGGACATGCTGATGGTGTGGGAGAGAAGGAAGCAACCATTGGAATGATGTGCTGGGGTGAGTTTCTAGGGCACAGGTAGAGAGGAATTGTCTTTTTCTAAGAATAAAGACAGTGCATCCAAGTAATTGAAGGGAAGACAAGGTTCCCTCTGATGAAAGGCTTTGATCTAGATCAGGAATAGATGTAGCAGATGGACCATGGAAAGGTCTAACCTCAGGAATCAGGAATGGATAGAGCAGGACCATTGCAAGGTCTAACCTCAGGACACATGAATTTAAAGGGATCCTGGTGGGGGCCAGCCAACAAGAGCTGTATACTACAGGTAATGGTCACAGAAAAAGCACTAAATGTTGCCAGGTAAGTGTGACAGAAGGGGGCAAGCAGACTAAGCAGACTTACGGAGTTGTTATACTAAAGCAAAGGGTCCAAACTGAGGGAAGGGAGGGGTGATGAAAAGGTAGACTTCTAGGAAATCTAGACGTGAGACTGTAAATCCTACAAAGGGCAGGGAAGCTTCGCTCATGACACCTCAACAATGTGTTGCCTAAACAAGACCCAGACAAGCACAACAGCAACAGATGTGTTAACATGGGGTCCTCACAAGACCCCACCTTTAAACAAAGAGGTATAGGCAACTAAGATAGGCTAAGAGTGGGAGAAATTCTCTAGGAATGAGCCTCTAATTGACTATCCAGTACCAACTGGCCAGCCCTGAAATCACACACATACAAGTAACACTAAATGGACTGACCAAATTGCATTTATATATTTGTGCATATGTATACACATATATGTGTATATACATGTATATATATATACATGTATATACATACATGTATGTGTGCATATGTGTGGTGTGTGTGTGTGTGTGTGTGTGTGTGTGTGTGTGTGTATGTGTAGGCTGAAGTTTCTGTCCCACCAGCAACTCCCAAATACCCAGCAGTTCCTTCCCAGATAATTGACTCGGAGACTTAATATTACTTATAAATGCTTGGCTGGTAGCTCAGGCTTATTACTAACTAGCTCTTACACTTAAATTAAGCCATAATTCTTATCTATGTTTAGCCACATGGCTTGGTACCTTTTCTCAATATGGCATTCTCATCTTGCTTCCTCTGCATCTGCTGGTGACTCCTGACTCTGCCCTTCCTCTTCCCAGCATTCTTAGTTTGGTCACCCCACCTATCCTTCCTGCCTGGCTACTCGCAGCCAATCAGCATTTTATTAAACCAATTCTATTGACAAATCTTTACAGTGTACAAGAGGAGTATTGCACGGTATGTATATATATATATATATATATATATATATATATATATATATATCAGAGAGAGAGAGAGAGTCCATGAATTTGAGAGGAAGGAATGGGAGAGGTTAATAAGGGAAGATAAGGGAAGATAAGGGAAGGAAGATAAGAGAAGGGGAGAAACCATGTAATTATTTTGTAATTTCAAAAATGCAAAAAAAAAAAAAAACAAAAAAACCCAAGACCAATAAGAAGTAGACTTCTTGTAGCTCAAAAAAACTATCAGAGTTAGGGCAACAAGAGAGTAAGCTAGAAAGACTGACCATGTGGACAGATAGAAAGGTTTCAGTAAAAATATGGAGGGTGGAGACACTGACAAGTTACAGGGATTGAAGACCGAACATCAGTAAGCTGCTCTATGGCTGAAGAGTAAAGCTGTTTGGAGGGCAACTGAAGGAAATGAGAAACCAGGGTATCCATCTCATCTCTAGACATTCAAAAGAGGATGAGTGAGAGAAACACAACTCCAAGGCTATCAGCCCGTAGAGCATGAACTCAGAACTGGGTGGCATGTTTACAGAGAAGGGAAAGACTGTGGCCTAGAAGCAACTAGGAGTAAGGGAGATGGCTGCCTCCTCTCCTGATGATGCGGGAGGTGGATGAAGATGAAGAAAGAGCCGCAGGCAGCAGTATCCTCAGGAGAGGCTAATGAGAATTTTGCCCCTAACTGATTTCCGTGTGTCAAAGCAAAGGGTTGGAAATTGGGAAGGATAAGGTCATCAGTGTCGAATGCCATTGTCTGTACATGCTGTGGAGTTCATATCTCTATTTTATACCATGATAACTTTCACAGCTGCAAATCCAAGCAGCAGTTCCTCTACAAAGCTACACTCATTTTCATCCATCTATTAGATGCTGCTCTTCAGGGCACACTTTAGCTAAGCCTTTATGAAACTATTAATCTCTCATTTATTTGTCTCCTACTCTAGACTTTGAGCCACTCCACATATCTATTATTTGTTTATATACATGAGTACCTAAGCTTTATCTCTCCTTTGTTCACTTCTGTATGCCTGTTTATAATATGTTGAGTATATAGTATGGGATATGTTTGAATAGATGGCTGGAGGGATGGATAGACGCATGACTGTTTAATGCCAAGGACCATACCCACATCATAATAAGCACTTAAAATTGTATATTTAATTTATTAATGACTTTTCACTGAAAAGCAGCCTGACTAGTACTAATTGAGGACTCATAAGAAAAGAATAGCCTTTGCTCCAAGCAATTTCCAGCCTAATGGAAAACTTCCAGGTCGTATGGACTTTATCAAGGGGAGAAAACAAAACATAAGTACAGTTGCCTAGAACTGTCACAGTGTTTATGTTATTTATACTCGTGGCGCAAGTACAGTTTAGGCATACCTCATTTTATTGTGGTTGGTTTTACTGGGCTTTCCAGATAATTGCTTTCTCTCTCCCGACGAACTAAAGCTCTGTGGCAACTGCATGGAGCAAGTCTGTTTATTGGTCCCCTTCCCAACAGCGTGTGATCACTTCAGGCATCTGTGCTACATCTTAGTAATTCGCACAGCATTTCCAGCTTTCTCATTGTGTCTGTTACAGTAATTTGGGATCAGTATCCATTGATGTTACTACTGTAATTGTTTCTGAGTGCCACAAATCATGCCCATATAAGATGGCAGGCCCAACCCATTAGCATCATCTGTGTCCTGACTAGTCCATCTACCTGTGTCTCACTAGAGCCCCTGAAACACAGTAATGAAGTGAAACCCTTAAGCTCACACATGGAGGTCTCTTAAGTTCCCACATGAAGGAAGAATCTCCTCTCTCTCACTTTAAACCAAATGCTAGGAAAGTTAAGATTGGTGAGAAAGACATGCAGAAAGCACAGACAAGCCAAAAGCTAAGCCCACTCTTCCAGTTAGTCAGGTTGTAAAGATGGAGGAAAACTTTTAAAAGATACATTGATTTTTTTTATTTTATTGTTAAAAGTTGCAAATAAAAACACACTGGAAAAGAACTTTTTGAAGGGGATTAACGTGAGTGATAATAAAACAACCTAAAAATAGCCCTGTTATTAATATGGAGAAAGTTATTGGTCTGAATAGAAAGTCAAAACAACCACAATATTCCCCTTAACCAAAGCCTAATCTACAACAAGGCCTTAATTATCTTCGGTTCTATGAAAATTGAGAAAGGTGAAGGCCCCACAGAAGGCAAATTTGATGCTAGCAGAGGTTGCTTCATTTGGTTTGGAGAATGAAGTTGTCTTCATAACATACAAGTGTAGCTGGAGAGCTTTTCTCTCCAGGTCCCACCAAGTCCTCCTAGTCCTGGAGCCCACTTATAAAATAAACACACAGACGCTTACATTATTTAAACTACTTGGCCCTTAGCTCAGGTCTATCATTGTCTAGCTCTTACTCTTGTATTTACCCCATTTCTATTAATCTATACTTTGCCACGTGGCTCGTGGTTTACTGGTACCTTACATCTTGCTTGTCCTGGTGGCGGCTCCAGGCAGTCTCCCCCTCTGCCTTCCTGTTCCCTCAATTCTCCTCTCTGTTAGTCCCGCCTATGCTTCCTGTCTGGCTACCAGCCAATCAGTGTTTATTGATACAGAGCGATATCCACAGCATACAAGGGCACAATGACTCACCGAGGGCTGATGCAGAAGATGCGGCACGGTATCCCCAAGGTCTAGAAAAGATAAATGATGGAGGGGGCTATGCCAGCCAACAGGCTTTCAACACAGATGAAACAGCCTTCTACTGGAAGATGCCATGTCAGACTTTTATAGCCAGAGAGATGTCAATGCCATTGTCAAAGCTTCAAAAGCCCGACCAATTTTCTTGCTAGGGCTTAATGAAGCTGGGGCTTTTACATTGAAGCCATTGCTAACTTACCATTCTGACAACCCCAGGGCCCTTGAGATTTATACTGTCTATTCTGCCTGCATTCTGTAAATGGAACAAAGCCCAGATGATATCATATCTGTTTACAACATGGTTTGCAGACAATTTTTAAGCCCGTTGTTGATACATACTAATCAGGATAAAAAAGAAAAAACAAACAATTCCAAGCATGACTGCTAGTTGACATTAGCACCACGTGTCACTCAAGAGCGCCAAAGGAGATGGACAATGAGCTTAATGTTTCTGTTGGCTGATACAAAATCCACTCTGTGACGGATACAGTTTTTACTTTCAAGTCTTATTATTGAATAAATATGTATGCCACTAGTGGCATACACCTGAAATCCCAGAACTTAAGACATAGGGTCAGGAAGATCACAAATTCAATGTCATCCTGGGCTATTAGTGAGTTTGAGGTCAGGATGGAATAAACAAGGCCATGTCTCAAAAATCGAAGTGGAGAGAAGAAATAAATGAGAGAATGGAGGAAGAGAGACAGAAAGAGAGGAGAGGGAAGGAATGACAGATCTGGGGGAGAAAAGGGGGAGAGAAAACCAAATTTGTAAGGCTACAACATCTTACACATCAATACTTGTGGATCTTGGCAAAATAAACAGAAACTCTCCCAAAGAATTCCACGTTCTAAATGAAACAAAGAACATTTGTGATCCATGGGCAGAGGTCAAAATGTCAATGTCAAGAAAATTTGAGCTGGCCATGGTAGCACACACCTATAGTCCCAGTACTTAGGGAGTGGAGGCAAGAGTTCAAAGTTCATTTCTTTTACATGAGGTTGAGGCTAAGCTGGGCTACAGGAGAGCCAGTTCCAAAGGGTAGGAAGCGGGGAGTTTGCAAGAAGTGGATTCCAAAGCATGAATGGCTTGAGGTAATTCAAGATTCAATGAAGGAGGTAGTTGTGGATGTGCTGGAAATAGCAGAAAGACTGGAGTTGGAATTGGAGCCTGAAGATGTGGCTGAATTGCTTTTAATCTCATGAAAAACACTTAAACAGAGAAGTACGTTTAACTGATGAGCAAAGCAAGTAGATTCTCAGGATGGAATCCACTCCAAGAGGATGCAGTGAACATCATTGGAAGAAGAAAGCGTTGAGTATTACACAAACTTGCCTGTTAAAGCAGCAACAGGTTTGAGGAAACTGCCCCCGATGCTGAAACACATCACTAGTATGAATAAAA
>CABHPP010136874.1:3631-18605 GCA_902168425.1 Peromyscus attwateri
ACACACACACACACACACACACACACACACACACACACACACACACAAATACAAAATAAGCATGAAGTGAAAACCTCATCCCAAGTCATGGTAGAGAGATTGGGAAGTAGTTCAGTGCTGGATGCTCTGCCTAGCATATGTTATATACCTAAGGAAAGTGGGAGAGAAGGAAGATGTCTACTACAGCTGTTCCCTGGTGCATTTGCAAGAGATGAGGCCAGAAGTCAGCATCTAAGGCAGGTTAGGAACATGAATACATCCACCAGAAGTTCCAACATCTATGACAGGATCTACCTGAGCTTTATATATACTGAGCTATCAGTATATATAACATATATCATTGCTATATTTTAGTATAACAGTGATTCCTGATAATTTCCCTCCCTAGTTCTTCAATTGTCTTTGCTTCTGTAATAAGAGGGGGAATGAAGAAAGTTATCTTAGCTGTGAACTCTGGGGGATGGAAGGTTTCCAGTGATGTGCACACTGCCTGCCATTCTCATAGTAACTCTGTGGGCTCAGGGAAGAAAACTTTACTTAGGATCACTAAGTGAATCGACCTCAGAAGGTCCCCAACACTCTCCCGATTCACTGTTGCTATTCCACTGTGTCATTGACAGCTTCCAATCCTTGTGCAGCCAATGAGGGTAAAGGCCCGTGCTCCCACCTGTGCCTCATCAATCATAATAGGAGTGCAGCCTGTGCCTGCCCCCACCTAATGAAGCTTTCCTCTGACAAGAAGACCTGTTATGGTAAGTTTCCCACAGTTCATAGCCACATCTGAAAGGAAGTATCTCCGATTCTGTGAGCATTCAGATTTTACTCAGCGTGAAGTGGAAGAGGTTTTGAATGTCTTTAAGAACACCTTAGGTGTGGCTGCTGGCAGCCACTATTAAGAATTCAGCTGCTATTTCTGGGGAAACTGACACTCCTTTAAATTGTAGTATGTTACATTTGCTGTTTATTACCCTTTTCATTTTTTTCTTGCTACTCTCTTATTTGATGCATTAGCAAAATTTATATCTGTAAAACAGGGAGATGTATGAGTATAAATGCACTTTGAGAAGAGATAACTTAGGTAACCTGTATAGCAGGAGGCACTCACCAGTTTTAATTTCCTGTTCATTTAACAGGACATTGCCAACCTGAAGGGGGAAATGAAAACAAACAACGACAAAAAGACAACCATATAGCTTGGAAATATATATATATATATATATATATATATATATATATATATAAAATAAATGGTATTAATGAAAATAAATATTTTTCTTGGTAAAGTAGTTAATCCACAGAGCAGAAAATATAGAATCATTTATTAGAAGTTAAATTATGAGACTCTTACTATTGGCTTTAATTCTTTATAATTATTATAAGGCAAGACCAGACTCCTCTGACCCAGATTCATGTTTCTGTCATTTAATAATTTATAAAAGGACACAGAAGACAATCAAGCAATAACTAAGACAAGAGGTACTTGAGAAAACAAACATTTGGTATGGGGAGCTGCAAGTTCCACCAAATCAGAGGGCCAAGCTAGGGACATTGGGGTGTTTTCTTTCATGGGCTCAGGTAGGTTGTTCGGAGGGGAGTGTCCCATCTTTTATTATAATGAAGTTATGTAACAAGTTCTATACCCATGGCAGGGTCACATGCATGTTACAGACATGAAGAAGCATGGCATTCACTGTGCTCACTTTCTCTTAATATTTTCCTTAACAGGTCCAGTCCCACAGAGAAATGACAGACACTCATCAGCTAGTGGAGAGTGGAGGGAATAGAGCATGCTGGTCATT
Organism: Peromyscus attwateri; assembly: GCA_902168425.1. Lineage (NCBI taxonomy): Eukaryota > Metazoa > Chordata > Mammalia > Rodentia > Cricetidae > Peromyscus > Peromyscus attwateri. Next base: position 5,431 of record CABHPP010136874.1, read on the forward strand.
TTACAGATCCCTGCAGAGAATCCAAGAGTTGTATGTTAGGCAGTCTGTCTCACTATATGTGAAGAGTAGTACCATGGACCCTCTTGTTGGATTACTGAATTCCTCAAATAACAACAACCCAACAAGAAATATTAGAATAACTATAACTCCTATTTCACAAACAGTACAAGAGTACCTGAAGACTTACCAATACCAGAACAAAAAATTTACAATAAACACTACCTGAGCCCTAATTTTAATAGGGATTACCTGAATTGACTTTAAAAAAAATAATGCCCAATTTTGTTCAGTGACTTCTTTTTAGAAAAAAAAATACTTTTAATTACTTTAAAAATCATTTAATCAAAGGCTATATTATTTTAATTATACACCAATATGAAATATTGTTGTTGAGAACATACATCCAGCAAGTTCTAGTTTTGTTTGTTTGTTGTTTTGGGGTTTTTTTTTGTTCTGTTTGTGTTGTTTGTTGAGACAGGGTCTCACTATGTAGCCATGGCTGGCCTGGAACTCAGAGATCTGCCTGTACCTCCACACCTGGCTTTAGTAAGCAACGTTTTGTTATGCTGAGATAAAAATCGATTACTAAGTATTTCTTGACATTTCAAACTAAATGCTATTATTTAATGATTTCCTAACTTGTTTTTACAAATATTTGTTCTGAGTACCTTCAGGATAGATGATCTATACATTGTTTCCATCAGCTTTTATTATTATCCTCTTGTGTTAAAATTGAAGTCATCAAAAGTTGCTATTTTAGAATTTCTAGACTGTCTTAAACTCATCAACAATATAAGAAAAATGATCACTTTAATTTATTTTTCTAGAAATGAAAAAGTTTCTTCTTTATGCAAGACGTTCTGAGATCCGAGGAGTGGACATTGACAATCCATATGTGAACTTCATCACGGCCTTCACTGTCCCAGATATTGATGACGTTGCTGTAATAGACTTTGATGCCACTGAGGAACGTTTGTACTGGACAGACATCAAAACACAAACCATAACACGGGCTTTCATTAATGGAACAGGCCTAGAAACAGTTATTTCAAGAGGTAAAAATTTGCACGACCCCAACAATGTTTGTTATTCCGTTTGTAGTAAACAGTTTCTTTTACATTATTCCTACACTGTTCAACTCAATTGAAAATTGGTTATTCAAAGAAGCAACAGTGTACTCCATCTCTACAAATGTCAAATGCCGCAGTTAAATCACACAGCACTTTGATAACTAGAAATTTAGTTCCATTCAAAGGGAAAATTCCTGAACAAATTAAAATTCTCAAATGTCCAAACACATTAAAAAGCTTTTTTTTTTTTGGCTGCCATGAAATGCTACTCACATGGAGACAGCATAGTGTACAGCAAGGACTGCTCCAGTCCTCTGAATTAAGCTTTGTATCCAAGCCTCTCTTTAAAAATATTACACTGGGAAATATTCCAGAAGCTTTCTCATAAGCTCTCAGTAGATTAAATTGAATTAACTGAAAAAAAAAAGAACTGGCAAGATGGCTCAGTGGGTAAAAATACTTACTGTACTACAGAGTCTACACCTGTAAGTTATCCCCGGACTTTTAAGTGCCTGCTGTGACATATATGGGCTCGTGCATGTGCGTGAACATAAGTACACATTGTGATAATAATAATAACAATAATAATAATTTTTAAACTATAAAATCCAGCTGGAATTAAACATATATGTGAATGCAGAGGCTGGACTCAGAACATTCAGCTTTGAATTAGTGTACTATGTGCTTGTATGTTGGCTGGTTTCGCTTCACGTCAGTCACTAGCTTGGTGAATGAGTCTTCACTGGACACTATTCACTGTGAGTGAAAACCAGATCAGACTTGCTTTCCCTGCGACTGTAGGCCCTCTGCACTTCGTATAGGTATTTCGAGAGGACTGCAAGGTAGGGTCATCTTACTCCTATTGACTTGCTCAAGCACCTTTGCATTGAAGAGTACTGGAAGTTATAAATCAAATTGTATTTGAGAAGTGCTTGGTTTTCTTTTTCATTTTACTAAATATCTTTATTTGCAAAAGATTAGTACCATGTTTTTAATCTAATATTTTTAATTGAAAATAGATTCTTCTCTCATACAATACATCACAGCCAGTTTCCTCTCCCTTCTCCCCTAGATCCATCCTCCCTTTGTCTCATCTTCAGAAAAGAGAGAAATGGCTCAGAAGTCAAGAGTGTTTACATTCTTGATTAGAGTAATATAGGATGCAGGTCTCAAACCACATCCTTTCAGGAGTTTCAAGTGTGCACAGATGGATAGAAAACTAACAACTGAGGTGTGCCTGTATTTAGACCAATTGATCACATATTGACATGGTGAAAACAACTCACTGAATATTAATTCAGTATTAATTTGTCAGAAGTGATCAAGTTTATTTACAACTCAATTAAAGGGAAGTCTGAGGAACTAATGTGATGATTTCCTTTTTCTACAGAACTTATTTCTTACAGTGCTGGATGTAAAATGTGTAACGGGCATGAGGATGTCATTATATTCCCTGAAATGGTCCTCCTCTAGAGTTCAGGAAGGAGCTCAAGACCTTTATCCACAATGTGAATATATTTCTCCAAATGCTCTGAGACCTGTATAAGGCTAAACATGCTGTTTATAAACATTAAGGGACAGGCTTCTGACTGGAGTGGTAGAACTGAAATCCAATCCTAATTTGTGGAGTGTATATGTCAGAAAAACACAAGACTTTTCCATTTAGCACACTTTAATTGCAACTGCCTGTCCAAATTGAGCAATAATATCATTTCACTAACAATACATTTACTCATTATGATATAAAATAAAAGTATTCTGGACAAGCATTTTCTGTAGGAGAAGAAATGGAGGGAAAGATACAGGATAGCCATTGTGATACCCATATCCTCCAGAGAAGGCATAGCACAGGCAAGCCCAGGGAGCTGAAGAAATAGAACCTAATCACATAAAGTTCTTTACACATATACTGCTAAAAGCCATGATTTCGGGGCTGGAGAGATGGCTCAGTGGTTAAGAGCACCACCTGCTCTTCCAGAGGTCCTGAGTTCAATTCCCAGCAACCACATGGTGGCTTACAACCACTTGTAAGTGCCCTCTTCTGGCCTGCAGGGACACATGCAAGCAGAATACTGTATACATAATAATAAATAAATAAACCTTTAAAAAAAAGGCCATGATTTCTATGTTAATATACAGAATGGTATCTGTTTTAAAGAGGGCAGAGTAAGACATTTAGCTTTGCTTTGGGAGTGGTCCCTTTACCACTTAGATGTCTAATAGAGAGCCCTGGACTGTGCAGGTGAATACTTTGATAGCTCTTTGAAGATTATTTGGCTGCTTTGGTGGTTCTGATAAGTGGTAGAGGCTTGGACTAGGTGAAGAAACACAGAGTTTGAGGAAACATGGGCAGATTGTGGAGCTATCAAAGGGAACAAATATAAAGGCAGACAAAGAGAGTTTAACCTGAAGGTAAAGGTAGAAGCTCTGTCAAAGTTTCTCCCATTCTTCACAAATTCAGTGGACTTGCCTTTCTTCCAGAGTGCAGCCTTGCTAAAGACTATGTGGTGGTTTGGGTGAGAAATGTCCCCATATGCTCATGTATTTGAACAGCAGGCCAGTAGTTGTTAGTGGTGTTTGGGAAGGTTTAGGTGTGGAGTCTTGCTGGAGAATGTATGTAGGGAAGTTCTTTGAGAGTTAAGGTGTAAGCTCCAAAGATGGGAGGAGAAAGACTACTCTCCCAAATCATCATGGTCAAATTAACTAAGGAAGCAAAAGAAAGCCTTTTCTTAAAAAAAATTTGCATACATGGGCTGTCTTCCCTAAGGCAGGGTTCAAGAGTTCATCATTGGGCATGAGGAAGACAAGGTTTTTATAGCTCAGGGGTAGGGGTTATGAAATGAAGGATTTGGTTTGCAAACTAAACGGGGTTACAGGAGCAGCATCTAACAAGGTGGCAATAACAAGGTCGACATTTCAACCTTTCAAAAGAAATGTAGGGTTGCAAGATGGTTTTGTAGTTAAAGTTACAGGTGGGGCATAGCCCAATCCTTGAGCAACAGAGGTCTAATCATAAGCAGGAATGAGCCTAGTTTGTCTTTATTATAAGATGCCCTTTAATTCTAAGGTGGAGGCAGGTGGTTCATCAATACCTTTGCTGCACTATCAATTCCCTGTCTCTGCTTCATTCTTGCCTTTGTAAATGTGATCTCTCAGCTTTCTGAACCTGCTGTCATGCTTACAATTTGCTGCTATCCCTCCCTACCATATGGACTCATACCTCTAGAACCATACAGCAAAATTATCTTCCATGACTACTTTCAGTCACGGCGTCTTGTCAGAGAAACAAAAAAAGTAACTAATACAGACTGGTAGAATGTTCCATTAGCGGCAAAACCAGCAATGAACTTTTGAAAGTTTGGCTTTGGACCTCATCAGAGTATCACAAATTCCAACAGTAGTCTATATACTTTATTTGTCCATCAGTCTTTTGTAGCCCTGTGGATGGCCTCTGCAGACCTTGCTCTTTCTCTGCACATGGTTATGCTCTGTTCCTTTTCAATGGGTCTTTCTTTTTTTCCTTTTAACTGAAAATAGATTCTTCTTGCATACAATACATCCCCACCACAATTTCTCCTCCCTCCACTCCTCCTAGATACCCCAGCTCCTGTCTCCCCCAGATCTACTCTCCCTCCATTTCCTCTTCAGAAAAGTATAGGTCTCCAAGAGATGACAGCCAGACAGGACAAAACAGGAAATCATAAGCCCTTATACTGAGGCTGAACAAGGCAACCCAATAGGAGGAAAAGAGTCTCAAGAGCAGACAAAAGGGTCAGAGATACACCTGCTGTCACTGTTAGGAGTCTCACAAGAGCACCAAGCTAACAGCCATAAAATAAGCAGAGGACCTTGTACAGACCCATACAGACCCCTGGCTTGCCTCTTCAGTCTCTGTGAGCCCAAGTAAACTCTGCATAGTTGATTGGGTGGGTCACGTTCTCCTGGTGTCCTCCATCCCCTGACTCCTATAGTCTTTCCTCCCTGTCTTCTGTGGTGTTCTCAGATCTCTGAGGTGAGCAATCCTATGGAGACCTTCAGTTTAGACTCTCTCTGAATAATATTTTGTGGTGGACTCTGCACCCTCTTCCATCTGCTGCTGGCAGAAGCCTTTCTGACAACTACTTGACAAGGCACCAATCTGTCAGTATAGCAGAATATCATTAGTAATTTTTTCCAGTGGTGTTTGATTTTATCCTAGGCCTCTAGGTTATCTAGTCTCCAGTTTGCTGGCCTTCCAGGCAGATTAGGGCATGGGCTACCTCCTGTGGGGTGGGCCTCACGTTAAGCCAAACATTGGTTGGCCACTCTCACATAATCTGCACTGCCACTACCCCAATGCACGTTGCAGGCAAAATAGATTGTAGATGGTGGGGTTTGTGGCTGAGTTGGTGTCCAGGTTTTTTTTTCTGTAGTCCACAGAGTACCTTCTCATGCCAAGGAGACTAGAATGTAGGGTTGAAGGCTCCAAGCCCACACCAACTCAACCTCTCTACTTTCAATAAGCTGATTGGAAGTTGTCCTTGGCAATGAGGCCCTGCTGTCCATTTTCAGAAGGCAACCTTCCATCCTAGCATTGGCCTGGGTTGTTAGGGACCTCATTTGTATCTCTTTGGCCAACAACTCAACTGAATGTATCCCAGTTCCACCACTGGAAGCCTTGCTTGGCCATCAAAGATAGCCACTTCAGATTCTATATTCTCTATTACCAAGAGTCCTAGCTAAGGTTACCCTTATAGATTCCAGGAAGTTTTCATTGCATTATATTTCCACATCAGTACCCAAGTATCCTGATTCCAGCTTTCTCTCTCCATGCTCTCTTCCCCCATCACTTCCCCACCTGATCCCTCTAGATACCCCATATACCCACAGAATCTATTCTATTTTTCCTACCCAGTGAGACCTATGCTTCCTCCCTACAGTTCTCCTCTTTACCTAATTTCTCTGGGTTAGTGGATTGGAACTTGATTATCACTTACTCAACAGTTGATATCCACATATACATGAATGCATTCCATATTAGTCTTTCTGGGCCTAGGTTACCACTCTCAGGAATATTTTTTCCTAGTTCCACTTTTTAAAATAAAAATATCATTTAAAAAATAACAATCCATTGTATAAATGTACCACAATTTCTTTATCCATTGTTCAGTTGAGTGACATCCAAGATATTTCCAGGTTTGGGCTATTATGAATAAAACTGCAATGAACATAGTTGAGCAAGCATTCTTGTGGTAGGATGGAGTGTCCTTTGGGTATATGCCCAAGAGTGGTATAGCTGATATTTGAGGTAGAACAATTCCCAATTTTCTGAGAAACCAAAACATTGGTTTTCATAGTGGCTGTACAAGTTTATACTCCCACCAGCAATAGAGGAGTGGTCTCCTTGATCCAAATCCTCACCAGCATGAGGTGTCACTCATATTTTTTCTGACATAATTGTTCTGACAGGTGTAAGATGGAATCTCAGAGTAATTTTCATTTACATTGTACTGATGATTAAGGATATTGAACATTTTTAAGTGTTTTTTTCAGCCATTTTAGATTCCTCTATTGAAAATTCTCTATTTAGATCTGTGCCCCATTTTTATATTGGATTATTTGATTTTTGATAACTAGTTTATTGAGTTATTTATATATTTTGGATATTAGACATCTATCAGATGTGGAGTGGGTAATATCTTTTCCCATTCTATAGACTGCCGTTTTGTTCTGTTGATGGTGTCCTTTGCCTTACAGAAACTTTTCAGGTACATGAAGTCCCATTTATTGATTTTTGATCTTAGTGCCTGCTATTGGTATTCTGTTCAGAAAGTTATCTCCTGCACCAATGAGTTCCAGACTGTTCCCTACTCTGTCTTCTATCAAGTTCTGTGTATCTGGTTTTATGTTGAGGTCTTTAATTGACTTGTATTTGAGTTTTGAGCAGAATCTATTTGCACTCTTCTACATAATAACATCCAATTTGAATAGTATCATTTGTTGAAGATGCTTTTCTTTTTCCAGTGTGTAGCTGGAGTTTTCTCCAGTCCTGCTTTGCCCATGGTCGGGAAAAATCTCTCTCACCCACCAGTCCTGCAGCCGCTCAGATCCAACTAAGTAAACACACAGAGACTTATATTGCTTACAAACTATATGGCTGTGGCAGGCTTCTTGCTATCTAGTTCTTCTATCTTAAATTCACCCATTTCTATTAATCTATAAGTTGCCACCTGGCTCATGGCTTACCAGTACCTTACATCTCACTTTTCATGGTGGTGGCTGGCAGCATCTCTCTGCCTCAGCCTTCCACTTCCCAGAATTCTCCTCTCTCCTTGTCCCGCCTATACTTCCTGCCTGGCTACTGGCCAATCAGTGTTTTATTTATTAACCAATCAGAGCAACACATTTAACACACAGAACATCCCACAGCACCAGTGTGTGTTTCTGGCTTATTATTTGAGTTTTGTGCAGAATCTATTTGCATTCTTCTACATGCTGACATCCAGTTTGAATAGTACCATTTGTTGAAGATATTTTCTTTTTTTCCAGTGTGTATTTCTATCTTCTTTATCAAAAATTAGGTGTTCATAGGTATGTGAATTTATGTTTGCATCTTCAATTCCATTCCATTGATCAGCATGTCTGTTTTGATGCCAGAACCATGCCATTTTTATTACTCTATTTCTGTAATACAACTTAAAATTAGGGCTGGTGATACCTATAATATTTCTTTTATTGTTCAGCATGGTGTTAGCTATCCTGGGATTTTCTTTTTCAGTATAAAGTAGAGATTTGTTTCTTCAAGATCTGTAAAGAATTGTGTTGGGATTTTAATAGGGATTTCATTGATTCTGTAGATTGCTTTTGGTAAGATGGCCATTTTTACTATGTTAATCCTACCTACCCATGAACATGGGAGATCTTCCCATATTCTGATATCTTCTTCAATTTCTTCAAAAACATTAATTTTTTATACAAATCTTTCACTTGCTTGATTAGAGATATCCCCAAGATATTTTATAATGTGTGAGGCTATTGTGAAGAGTGTTAGCTCCCTGATTTCTTCCTCAGCCCTTTTTTTTATTTGTATATAGGAGGGCTACTAATATTTTGACTTAATCTTATATCTAGCCACTTTGCTAAAATTTTTACCAGCTTATAGGTTTTCCCTAGAAGAATTTTAAAAATGGCTTATGTATACATTCATAGCATCTGCAGATAAACACTTTGCCTTCTTTCTTTCCAGTTTGTATCCCCTTGATCTCCTTCAGTTGTCTTATTGCTATAACTAGAACTTCAAGTTCTATATATAGATATGAAGGGAGTGGACAGCCTTGTCTTGTTCCTGACTTTAGTGAGATTGCTTTGAGTTTCTCTTCATTTAATGTGATGTTGACTATAGGCTTGCTGTACATTGTCTTTATGATGTTAAGTATGTCCCTGTGTTAGTAATCTCTCCAGGACTTTTATCATGAAGGGGTGTTGGATTTTGTCAAAGGCTTTTTCAGCCTCTAATGAGATTTTTATGTGTTTTTTTTCCTTTCAGTTTGTTTATATGGTGGATTATATTGACAGATTTTCATATGTTGAACCATCCCTGCATCTCTGAGACCGTGGTGGATGGTCTTTTTTATATTTCTTGGATTTGGTTTGCAAGTATTTTATTGAGTATTTTTGCATCAATATGCATGAGGGAAATGTGTCTGCAATTCACTTTCTTTGTAGGGTTTGGGTATCAGGGTAACTGTGGATTCATGAAATTAACTGGGCAATATTTCTTCTATTTTTGTTTTGTGGAATAATTTGAGGAGCATTATATTATCTCTTCTTTGAAAGTCTGGTAGAAATCTGCTTCAAAACTGTCTGGCCTTAGGCATTTTTTGGTTAAGAGACTTTTGATGACTGCTTCTGTTTCCTTAGAGGTTACAGGTCTATTTAAATTGTTTATCTGACCTCGATTTAACTTGGTAAATGGTACCCATGAAGAAAATTACACATTTCTTTTAGATTTTCCAATTTGATGGAGTAGAGGTTTTTAAAGTATGTCCTTATTATTCTTTAGATTTCCTTGGTGACAGCTGTTATACCCTCCTTTTCGTTTCTGATATTATTAATTTGGATCTTTTCTCTGTGTCTTTTAGTTAGTATAGATACGGGTTTGTCTATCTTGTTGATTTTCTCAAATATGCAACTCTTTGTTTCACTGATACTTTGTATTGTCTTCTTTATTTATAGTTAAATGATTTTAGGCCTCATTTTGAAAATTTCTTACTGTCTGCTCCTCTGGGGTGTGCTTAATTTTTTTTTCTATTTATTTTGTCATTCTAGAGCTTTTGGGTGTTCTATGAGGTGTCTAGTATGATATTTATCTAATTTTTCTAATGTAGACACTTAGTGCTATGAACTTTCCTCTCAACACTGCTTTCATTGTGTCCCATAACATTGTGTTCCATTGTATTCATTTCCATTGAATTCTAGAAAGTCTTTAATTTCCTTCTTTTTTTCTTTCTTTCTTTCTTTCTTTCTTTCTTTCTTTCTTTCTTTCTTTCCTTCTTTCTTTCTGTCTTGACTTATATTTCTTTAAGTGTCGAATTTCCATGAGCTTGTAAACTTGCTGTTATATCTGTTGTTGTTGATGTTCAGCTTTAATTCTTGGTGGTCTGGTAGGATGCAGGGTGCTATTTCAGGGTTTTTCTTAAGAAGCTTCATTTTCATCCCTTCCTCAATTTAAGTCTAATGTGAAGTGAGCTTTACAAACTGAACTCCAAATATACCCAATCATCTCTGCTTCCTGAGAAAAACACTGACTGGTTCAAGCTTTCTTAAAGGAAACAATAGCTTGCCTGTCTTACTATTCTCTACCTTCTGCACCACTAGACTTCACATTTATATGTTATTTGTGAAAGATCCTTTTTCTAACTGTTTACAGTAAATACCTCAGAATGGAGACAACTCATTATAATGATAATTGGTAATATATGACTATAAGCATAGTCATCATAAATTTAATAGTATTATTTATATGCAGTATGTGCAAAAATGCATATACATACACATGTATGTCCATATGTGTTATTTCCACTCTCATAAAATGATATTGGTTGGTGTTCTCTAAAGGATCTAATTGAATATATATACTTATTTAATATATATAATATATATACTTATATACTATATATGTATGTATATATATATATATATATATATATATATTTACTTATTAGACTGCCCTAAGGCTGTGGTCTAAGCAATACAACAACAGATGTCCTCTGATAGAAAGGCTAAGGACCTAGAAGTTGTTCAGTCCATAAAGCTGGATACTTGTGCTGAAGTTCTAGGAAAGTCTTAGAAAGCCCCTGGTTTTCAGCCTATTTTGGAATCCTGAAGAAGTGAGTTCTAATAGCAGGGAAGCAATGTCTCAGGAACAGAATAGATGAACTTTCTAATGAGAGTGAAGGAAAGAAGACAAAAAACAAAAGCTTCTATCTGCCATGTGCTTTTTATATAATCTGCCACTAGAAAATGTGGCCCAGTTTTAAGGTGGGTCTTGCTACCTCAAAATATCCAAAAAAAGAAAGTCATTCACAGGCCTGCCTACCTACTTAGATTTTAGTCAAGTTGACAACCAAGATTAGCCATCACAAAAATCAAATATATTTTTATTCTAAGAGAAAAAGACCTTATAATTCATAGAAAGAGCTGGACAGCAAACAGCTTTACTCTCTGGTACCAATAATGCTTTTTCTTGAGCCCCTTCCTGGGCCAAATTGTTTCCCATCATTCATGTTGTCAGGCTTACTGATTGGGTATGATAAATAACCTACCATTAGTGTGACACAAAGGCCATCTCACTTATTCTCTGCACATCTAATATTACAAATGAATAATTTCCATTCTATAGATGAGAAAGCTCAAGGTCATAGAAACTGAACTGTTGCCTCAAAGGCATGGTGAAGAACTTTACAGAAAAAAGCTTACCCTCAGAACTACATTATTAGCACTCCTGTATCCTTCATTATGTTGCAATAAGATGATTCAGGATTTCATTGCAAGTTACTGGAGCAGAATTTCATTAGCTCAAAGCACTATGCTTTTAAGATGGTCTCAGAGCCCAGTCAGACCTCCCAAATGTGGACTGGTCAAAGGTATTCTTTTCTTGCACAACAGTGTGGCTTCGAAAAATTTAGCACACTGCTGGTAGTTAACACAATAAGGAACATTAATAAACATGAATGTACCTTCAAATTCCTAATGTAAGAAAGAATAATTGGCCAGGCGGTGGTGGCGCATGCCTGTAATCCCAGCACTCGGGAGGCAGAGGCAGGTGGATTTCTGTGAGTTCGAGGCCAGCCTGGTCTACAGAGCTAGTCCAGGACAGGCTCCAAAGCTACAGAGAAACCCTGTCTCGAAAAACAAAACAAAACAAAACAAAAAAAAAAAGAAAAAGAAAAAGAATAATTGGGTTGATTGTGCTGGTTAGTTTTTGTCAGCTTAAAACAAACCAAAGCCATCTAGGAAGAGGAACCTCAACTGAAGAGTTGCAGCCAAAGGACTGACCCATGAGAAAGTCTCTGGAGCACTTTTTATTAATGATTGATGTGCAATAACTCATCTGAATGTGGGCAGTGCAATCCTTGGGTGGATGGTCCTAGGTGGTATAAAAAAGTAAATTGAGCAAGCTATGGGGAGCAAATCAGTAAGCAATGTTCTTCCATTGCCTCTGCTTCAGTTCTTGCCTTCAGGAACTGCCCTGATTTTCCTCAGTGATGGACTGTGACCTAGGCAATGTAAGATGAAATAAACTCTTCCTTCCCCAAGTTGCTCTTGGACAATGTTTTACCACAGCAGAAGAGAAGAAAATCAACTAGGACATGTTTTGCTTTGTCCATATTTTTTTCTAGAGTTCCTCCTTCTATTTTATTCTTTAATTTAACCCTCTAATGGTATACTTACTTTGAGGTTCGTGTTGCTTTCCACTTTCATAGATAAGGGAAACCTACAGTCATCTTTGCCATTTTAGGGAATATTAGAGCTTCATTTATACCTGAGTTTGGTTTCACTGTTGACCACACAGGTTTGTTCTTTCTCTTCCATGTCCCTCCCTTTTATAAATAAAGGAACTTCATGAGTTGGAGAAAAAAGAGGTTTAGCTTTAAGCACATGCTTATTTCTGACAGCATGTGCTTCCTATGTGCTCAGTATTGTCTGCAGATCCCCTGGTATCATCTTGGTGAAATGCACCATTGTCTTTCTCCTCCAAAATATTTTTGTTCATCTGAAATGTGAGCAAAGAGTTTTAGTTTATGAGAGTCCACATCATTTTCAGGCAAACCTCATTTTTATTGGCATTTTTGTGTCTGCTGTACTATTCTGCTGTCTCTGCCTTCATAGCACTGGAGATATCAGTGAGTACTATCATGCTCATCTAAATATGTAATTCTCAATGAACTTTGAATCTAATGGAATTTATCTAGTAACTGTCCATTCATATTTGAAACATCATCCACTTTTATAGCAATTATTTTGTCAATGTGAAGCAAAGCTTTTCTCTCTATATATTGCAGAGTATTAAATGTAATAATGGTTTGAAAATAATAATTATTCTAACAATTAGTACAGAAAGAATTAAGGTAATGAGAACAGGTCCATAATAACAGTGCTTTCTAGATTTTAGAAACATTAGAAAGCTTAGCTGTGGGACATCTGCTGCTTACTGGTGACTGGTCAGAATTTTCCATTTCTCATGTTCACCCAGAAAGTTTTTGTGGTGGAATAACATCAATGCAAAAAAAGAAAGAAAGAAAAGAAACCAAAACAACCATAATGATGCCAACAACTTCTGCCCATTGAGAACTTTGCATACATAGTTAAATCTGGTAAATGCCCATACTGCATACTGTCTATGCCTATTTTTCATATTTTCAATTGGAAAAGTGAGTAGGCAATTTCATTCTAATGTGCAGGATTTTAAAGAAACTATATAGCATTTTCTAGGTTCTACACCTCAGGCATTAGACTTATGAAATGCTCTGTATTCAAAGATTAAAAAGTTCAAGACATTTCACTTACTAAAGGGACATCACATGTGGCAGTATACCTTAATGTGACTAAATAACTACAATGCAA
>CABHPP010136874.1:23605-37755 GCA_902168425.1 Peromyscus attwateri
CCTCCAATCAATTTAAATCTCCCACCTGACAAGTGAATTTCTTGCCAATACCTAGGAGTGTATTGCTCAAGGCATAAACCCTATGAAGATATTCTGTCACTTGCATATATCTAAAGAAATGATAGAAAAATCTAGAGCAAAATGTTTTTTTTGTTTTTTCAAAGAATGTAAAATCTTTCTATTAATCCTGTGGCCATTCATTCTTGCTCTCACACTCATGAGTTACATTATACCAAGCAGCAAATATTCCACAAAAATGACGATTCTTATGTGGGGTTTGTCTTGATGATTACCACATTTCTGAACTCTCATTTACTTACCTTTATAGCTTTAGCTGGCATGCATTTGTGTGTGTGTGTGTGTGTGTGTGTGTGTGTGTGTATCTGTGTATGTGTGTGTATCTGTGTATGTGTGTGTATGTCTGTGTGTGTGTCTAACATACAGACATCCATCTGTCTGTCTTGTGATTTTGACATATATTTGAAAATTAAAATTTATGATTCACCAGAGACTTTTGTGATAAGGAAGAACTTTGCAGAATATATCATTTGTGTTTAGTTCAAGAAAGTGAGTTTCCCCCAAACAGAGGAAAGCTGAACTTTCTGAGAAACTTGCTCAGAGGCATTGTAGTGACTTAATAAAAAAAAAACAGATGTTAAGAGTCAAAATATATTGTTTCAATATTTTCATTAAAAAGAAGAAAGATGCAGCGATTTTTTTTAACTACTTTTCTTCACATCCTTCATGGACAGTTTTAGGGTCCTCTAAAACAATGAGTTGTGGGCTTTAGTTACATAAAAAAAGACAAGTTTGATTTCACCTGTCAGGCTGGTAACCCAAAATGCCATCTGGGGCCAAAACAATCACAAAGATAGAAAGTTCTGATTGAGGTTGTTGTGTGCTCAGACAAAAAACACCCTCAGCCTCAGGCATTTCAGCCTTATACTTGAGTATTGTAGATAATTGATATGCCCTTATAATTCCAGATTATAGATGGAACGTTTACTAAGTCACTGCAAATCTTTATGTTGAATGTATGCTGCACATGTCTGAGGAAATTTTCAACATATTGGAAGTATATATATTGATAAAATATGTATGAGTTTTGATTTATAATTAAAAAGATGTACACTCTCTAGTCCATATATTTGGTTCAATTAGCAAGCAATTTAAAATATTCTGAGCATCAGAGTGATTAAAAAAGTATTTTTTAACTATGTCTTCTAGTAAAACAATATTACATCCTCCAAAGGATTCTCAGAAATCCTTTATCTGTACGTTGCCTCAGGTTAAGATGAGCAAAGATGTTGAAAAAAAAAAAAAACTACATAACAACTGATCCTGAAAACAAAGAACCAGGGCCTCAGGGTTGGAGCCTGACCCCAAACCTCATTCTGTTAGCACTACCTCTCTGAAGCAGGTGAGCTCCAGAGGGTGGGACAGGAGGAAGTGCACCCTGAGAGAGAAGGAAAGTCTAATTGTAAATAGATGTATTATTTTTGTCTCAACAAGAAGAACAAAATAAAAAGTATGCAATTGCGCTCTAACGTAAGCCCACATTCAGAAGGTAGAGGTTTACCAGGGACAGGAGGGAGCCCTACACAGGGAACAGGCTAAGGATGTGAGACTGGAGCCAGCACTGTGAGGGCCAGGCAGACTGAAGAAAGGCTTCCTGACCTTGCAAGCATAGTAGTCTGGCCCCACCCACCTCTGTGCTCCTCAGCCCCCACACAATCACTGGACTCCCAGTCCTCTTCTGCTTTGTTAGCAAGTTTTGTAAGTCTGGAGTTTTCTACTTTAACTGACTTTTCCCATTTAAAAAAAATCTAGTTTGCTAGCTTACACTGAGTGGGAAGATGTATTGATTCCATTGGAGTGAAGTAGCAGCTGCTTGGATTGGTCAGTAAGACAAGAAGCTCATGCCTGAGGACCACCTGAATACCCAGTACCTCCACCCTTCCCACATCTCACTGACCAGTCTGTCTTTTCACGTGTCCACCGTATGGTCAAGGAGCTGGTGCTAAAGAACCCTAGCAGTGCTAAATACTAGAAAATAAAGTGAAAAAAGAGACATTTCCAGGGATAAGCTCTCAAATGCCATGGGTAGTTACTAAAACAGTCCTACTATACATTACTAATCTCCATGACTTGTAGCAGTTCACTTTAGTATGTTTCTCTTTCTAAAAGGCCCCTAAGCGTTTAAGACACATCCCCATGCTTGTTTTTCAAGATGCCCAACTCACTAATAAAAGAAAAACAGTGCAGAGGCCCTTTTTAGTGGCACTAACTCTATACTTAATTAGGTTTCAGTCGTTACTACAGAGTCCACATTTGGAGGAATGTTAAAATGCCTTTGGTTTTGTTCTCATATTCCATTAAATTCCTGATAATTGTCTGTGTTAAAAGGTGTTCAAGTCTGCTGGTTTGGGGAAGGCTGAATTATTTTATTTCGCATAAGTAACAAATCAGCACTTAAAACATTAAACAGCCCATTTGTTAATGACACACAGTACTTTCTCCTAACCAGACCTGTGTGGTACCAACTGCAGGAGCTATTATTCTCACTCAAATCGTGGTCACTTCTGCCCACAAGACCAGTGTCTACCAGAGTCTGTTCCGAGGGCTGACCGGTGAATCATTGACTGTTACTCTAATTTTGATGATAATTGTTGCTTCAGGTTTCCTAATGCCTCAGCAGTTAGACATTAATGATTATGCATACCTTAAGAAGTGTTGATAAGGGAATGAGATTGCAATCTTGTACAATTTTAGCTGACAAATTAAAGTGTAAATTAGGTTTTCCCTTAGACAGAACATAACTTACCTGAGGAGCCAAGTGTATGTGAACCTTCGGTCACTCTCCATTTTCTTTATCCTGTTTTGCAGATATTCAGAGCATCAGAGGGTTAGCAGTGGACTGGGTTTCACGTAATTTATACTGGATTAGCTCAGAATTTGATGAAACACAAATTAACGTGGCCAGGCTAGATGGCTCTTTGAAAACCTCAATTATCCACGGAATCGATAAGCCGCAGTGCCTGGCAGCTCACCCAGTCCGGGGGTAAAGTATGATTTAATTTTTTTTTTTTTTTACATTTTTGTACTTTATTTCAGATTTTACAGAAAATGATTGTTTAATTCAGATGACACAGGTATTTGAGGATCCAGTCAAAATGTAAATGTGAGTATGGAAATTGTTATAGAGATTCAGAGTTCTGGCTAGAGATTTTTATCTAAATGAAATGCAATTTACAAGTTCTCATTAGTGTGTATTTCTAAGGAATGAGAGTTTAGAACAAAAAGAGTTGTGGAGGAAAAGCAATTTTATTGGAATGGTGGTTGTGAACATTTCCTTACTGCTTGGTCACTGCAAAGTCAGCCTGCTCTTGTCTCTGGTGACTTCAGGAGCCTGTGTGATACCAAAGTTTTCAGGAGGAACAGATGAAATGAGTTTCTTCCAATCTACAGATTCTAATTCCTTCTCAGCCAAGAGGATTCAGTTTTGATGAAGGACAAAATGAAAGTAGTTTGTTGTAGTCTTAGTTAAGCATCAGATTTGGATGGAGAAGGAAAATGAGAATAAGATAAAATTCTTTCAAAGAAAGGAAAATGGCAGAAGAGATGCTTTCCTCCTAGAAAAATGCACAGGGGCCCAACACTTTTAGGCCTTTTGAAAAAAAGAATTAATTCTATGCCCAGAATATGTTTTCTTACTTTATTCTTTGCTACATGCTACTTTTCAATAAATGGATCTGCATGTAATATTTAATCTATATCTTTTGAATTAAGGAAACTGTACTGGACAGATGGAAATACAATAAACATGGCAAATATGGATGGAAGTAATATCAAGATTCTCTTTCAGAACCAAAAAGAACCAGTTGGTAAGTTTTTTTTTTTTTAAATGTTAGTAGTGACAGGTTTAATGTGATACAGCTGCATGACTTTAAACACTGAAAAGATTACAGATTAGTAACATAAATTAGATCGAGTTGATTGATTCCATAGAACTGGTTTTCTCTATATGAGATGCCTTTTGTGTGTGTGTGTGTGTGTGTGTGTGTGTGTGTGTGCTATTAAACTTCCTTAGCACACAACCTGCCTGAGCATCTGTGTGGCAGATTCCTGTGTGCATATTATGACATTTGCTTGCTTCCACGTGCTCCCCTGCCTTCCCAACTCTGCCACTCTTCTCCTTGTGTTTTCCTGTATTCTGTTGGAGTACCCTTCCCCTCTTATCCTAGCTAGGGTTCTAATACTGCTCTGAAAACCAGAACCATAAGCAACTTGTGGAGGAAAGAGGTTATTTCACTTCCACTTCCACATCACAGTCCATCATCAAAGGAAGTCAGAGTGGGAAATCAAGACCAGAAGCTGGAGATAGGAACCAACCGATGCAGAGGCCATGGATGGGTGTTTTTATTGGTTTGCTCAATACAGCTTGCTCAGCTTACTGTCTTCTACACCCCAGGATCACCTGCTCAGGAGTGGCACCACCCACAATGGGCAGGGTCCTCCCATATCAATTACTGGTTAAGAAAACCCACTATTGGCTTGCCCGCAGGTCAGTCTGGTGGGGGCATTTTCTCAATCAATGTTCTCTCTTCTCAAATGGCTCTAGCCTGTGTCAAGTTGACAAAACTTAGCAGGAACACCTCTCTCCAGACCAATTCCTTTCTTCTCATGGATCCCTTTCCACTTTTATGTCATACTCAGATGAGGATATTTAAATACAGATACCATGTATGGATGAAAATGTAGTATTTGTCTTGTGAGTCTGGCCTGTTTCACTTTATATAATGATCTTAGGTTCCATCTTTTTCCCCTGCAGATGTTATGATCATATTCTGCATAAAGCCATAAAGACTGAATACAATTCTGTTCTGTTTATGTATCACATTTGTTTTATCTGTTTTTCTGTTGAACCTCTAACCACATTCCCTGTCTTGGTTTTTCTAAGTAGTGTAAACTATTTATAACTACAGATATGCAAGTATTGCTGTGTTATGCTGACTTAAAGTCCTTCAGGAACATGCCCAGGATTGATGGAGCTGAGTCATACAATAACGTTCTTCTTGATTTTTTATTTAAATATTACTTATTTTGTCTGTGTACCTGTGTATGTTTCATGTGTGAGGGTATGTATATGTGTGAGAAAATGTGTGCATATAAATGTGGAGATCAGAGGTCAGCCTCAGCTTTTACTCTTTAGAAACTGTCCACTTTGTGTCTGAGGCTAGGACCCAAGGCTTCTGTGGATACTAGGCTTGGATGTTCAAGGAGCCCCTAGTCTCTTCCTCAGCTCTGAGGTTACATGTGGACACCAGCACACCTGGCCTTTTACATGGGTGCTGGGTATTGAAGTCAGGTCTCAGTGTTTATGTGGCAAGTGCTTTACTGGCTGAGCTTCCTCCCCAGCTCCTAAAGGGATTCTAAGTTACATTTCTTCCACGGTTAAGGGCGTTGGATATTTTTTCCCACTGTTTGTTGGTAGTTTCTATTTCTTCTCCTGAGAATCATCAATTAAATTTGTTAGGCCATGTATTGACTAGATATTGTGGCTTTTAGGATGTTTAATTTTTGAAGTTATTCACATTTTCTGTATAGTAACCTTCTGTCCAGTGTGTGATTGGCACAATTTTCTCCCAATGTCTCGCTGTCTCTTCACTCTGACAGTTGTTTCCTTTGTCAAGCAAGAGCTTTCTAATATCATCAATCCTATTTCCAATATCATCAATTCTATTTGTCAATTCTCAATGATATTTCCCTTTCAGAAGGTCCTTGTCAAGACCTATACTTGATGTTTTATTTACAGTTCCTTCGAGAAGTTTCAGATATCCAGATATTACGTTAATATCTTTGATGCATCTTGAGTTCACTTTGTACGGTGTAGAGATACAGATTTGCTACCAGTCTTTTGAATGTGACTGTCTAGTTGCAACACTTGTTGAAAGACTTTTTGCTTCCCAGAGCATGCTGTAAGTGAAATATGTTTCAACACAAGAAAAGTCCTCATGACTTCACCAAAAATAACTCGTAAAACTTGTAATAAAATTTTAGCAAAATAGGAAGATACAAAAATCAACATATAACATTCAGTAGCTTAGTAGAAAGTTCTTGCTTAGCATGTGGTAGGCAAACCTAACACAAGCTACAAGGGGATTCAACATTATGACACAAAAGAAAGGAACTGAAAAAGACAGAAAGATGGATGGATTTTTCATATTTAGGGAGGGATCGATAATATAAAACTAAATTTATTGCAGAAGTTACCTACATATTTAATATAATCCTCATCAAAATTCCAATTACACTCTTCATGGGACTAAAAAAGTTAATCTGTAAATTTGCATGGAAGCATACAAAATCCAAAATAGCCAAAGCAATACTAGAGGTATAAATAAGCCTACTAAATTCTTAAGTGCTTTGGTTCTAAAAGATTGGCTAAATTCACATGAACATGAGGGTCTTCAGGTAATTGTGAAGTCCAAAGAAATGTCCAAGCATGATACTTACCTTTAGACAAAGAACAGCTAATGCAGACGGAATGTGCAACAGGGGACATCCGTGTCATGGCCATGCTTTGCAGAGGTGTTTCTAACAGATATATGTAGATGGAATTTATGAGACAGAAGGCAACTACTACTTCAGAGTTTATTTATTCAGATTCCCTGTAACCAAGTTTCCACTTTGTAGTGATTAGATTCTTCCCACTTGATCCATGAAGGATGAGTGCCATCAAACACTGTGTATGGAAGACTGGCTGCACAGGGACAGAGTAGGTCAGCAATCCAAACAAAGAAAACCAGAATTCCTCAGATGATTTTAACTAGAAATAATTGGTATGTCAATTCATCATATTTTCTCTGAACTACTTCAGAGGCAAGGAGGAAAGATATTTGTCATCGAGACAGAAAAACGAGTCCTTTTAATCTGAAAATTTTTGCATCATTATAAACACTTGATTTGTTAAAAACAGAACAGTGCTGACATTCTTGAGCTGTTCCTATAAAACATTTTTGAAATCTCAAAAAATTATTTTAAGAGAGAGTATGTAACAGGTATCTCTGTGTACTAATATAGTTTCTTTACCTCCATGTTTCTTTTCTCACATTTTTATATCTCTGTGAGGCATGAATTAGAACATTTGTTTCTAATTTCGTAGTACCTCTTCAAAAAGACACAACTTGACTTTGCTTTTATATTAAGTATGAAAATTATAAAATGTACAATAGAAAACCATTGTTTGATTTTGAGATGTATATAGGATATTTTTAAGATGAAAATAAGTATTATAGCCTTTCCATCAATAGTTTCTTCTCTTTAAGAATATTGAAGTACACTGACTTGGCTTAGCTTATTCTCGATAGCAGTAATTTATAATCGGTGCAGTTCCACAAAGGTTTAAAATAATGCCTTTTGTGTAGCCTAAAACAAACTGTTTGGTGTAAACAATGTAATTTCTAGCTCTCTTCGTTGTATTATTTGTACATAGTTGAAATTCAGGCAAGTGTTAGATATCTGGGGCAGACTGAAATGCAAATCCTTCTGTGAAGAAGGCAGTGCAGAGGATGGAGGAGGTTCAGCTGCAGTTTGTCAGAGGCCACCCAGAATGTGCAGGACTGAGAGCTATGATGAGAAATCAGTTCTTTACACTGTAATGTCGGAATCATAGGTTACACCAAAATATTAATGTATATGCTTCTTTCAGTATAAGACTTTGCCTTAGCCAGACCCCTACTGAAATATTAAAGTAAAAACTCCACAAAAGCTTGCATGTTATAAAGGACATTTATCTGGAAGGGAGGATGGGGGAGGGTGAGAGAAAAAGGGCAAGTGGGAGAGTTGAACAAGGGAGGGTGACTGAGAGGGTGATTTGGGGAGGGGGAGTGCTGTTTCTATTTGCACTTTGCATTGGCTTCATGTGATGCTGTGCACTGAATGCTACTTTCACTGTGGTGACAAATGCTGGATACCTGCTCCCTTTCAGTTGTTTTTGTCTCCAACAATTCCTTTAAAATAAGATTTCAAAACAACACTTTGTAAAATGTTAAGCTGTTGTACTCCTCTGCCCGAGCTTATCTCTAGCTGTCTATCATGAGAAACATGTCCGAGCTGATATGTTACAAACCTCCTCCATCC
The DNA here is from genome assembly GCA_902168425.1 of Peromyscus attwateri. Classification (NCBI taxonomy): domain Eukaryota; kingdom Metazoa; phylum Chordata; class Mammalia; order Rodentia; family Cricetidae; genus Peromyscus; species Peromyscus attwateri. The sequence continues at coordinate 31,748 of CABHPP010136874.1, forward strand.
ATAACTACCCATGAAAACTGAGTAGCTTGAGTCTTTCAACATCTAAGCACAGGAACAAAAAGGAGTTTTAGAAACCCAGTACCTACAAACCATTTTAAAAACTTTCACATTTCCAAAGAACATTCGTGATGCAGCATTTGGGGGTAGAGTGTTTGAGATGGTGTGTAAGGAGCTGAACAAATCTGTGTTTATCACTCTACTTTGACAATCATTGACAATCTGTATGATTTTAATGAATTTCTTACTTTTTTAGGAAATTGTTCCAATACTGGTACATAATCTGTGATCAGGTGGAGCTACAGGTTCCCTGGACAGCATTTCATGTTCCAATAATATGATCCATATTTAGTTAGTGCTCCAGGACATTCTCATACTTGCTCTGGTATATTAAATCATTGCTTTTCATAATATAAAACTGTGAAATAACATAATTTTCTAACAAAACAATATAAATAAATATATGTAGTCTGTTCATTGCTAAAATCAGTGAGATGCGAATCAAACCTGGTAAAACCTTCTTAGTATACAAATCTGGATGATAAGCCTGGATGTGTTATTCATCCTGTAGAATGTCACCTCCTACAAATGTGACCAAAATGACCCTGCCTTTTAAAGCATCTGAGTTTTTGTTTTGCTTTGCTTTTTAGTGTCATAAAAAATACAATTTATCTTAGTGATAGTAATGCATCAGAGGAGAGAGGGAAAGGTCAAAATGATAACTAAAATTTAGAGAACTAGTTACTGCATGTCCTTCAGATAGTCAGTTGGCTATGATGATCACCATTAATATAATTTCTGCTCAGTGAATAGTGCAAGATTTTAGGAGAGGTGTTTTGCAATCATTTGATGTTTTCTAGTGAAGAGTTTTTGTATCTTTCAGGAGGCTTCTCAGGTGAGCAATATTATTGAAACAAATTTTTTAAAAGGCTCTGAAATGCTTTTATATTAGTTTTATAGTTCTGGTAATTAAATCCTGAGATTCACACAGGCTAGGCAAGAGGTCTACTACTTAGCTAGACCAGCCTGCATCTAACATCTTTTTCTTCTAGTATAAAGTTTTCTGGAAGTGGTGCTGTTATAGTACCGAAGTCAAGCAATAAAGCCACATTTATATAAACAATAAGATATGGTTTCGCCTTGGGTTGTCATTTACAAAACTAAGTCGCTCATTTTTAGCTCCTTTTGTGTTCAACTTATTTTAAAATGTATTAAAATATTCTTGTCACATAAATTTGTACATCACTATGTTATTTTTCCACCTATTTCTAAATACTGGATCCACAGTTTTCAGAGTTTTAGCAGAGAAATAATGCTAGAAATTTTTCTTTGTGCATGTGGGCCTTATTGTGTGCCTGAACATGCGTGTGGTGGGGAGGGACGGACAGACAGACAGACAGACAAAGGCAAAGACAGAGACTCTTTGATTGATTGATTGATTGATTGATTGCCAGGATTTTTCATGGTATCTGATTGAAAAGAAGGAACAGCTAGCATTCTTTAGTGGGTGGTGAGGAAGAACAGTACAGACATGTTCATGGAGAGCTGGAAGTGCAGGTCAGGGCCAAATATCTTCCTACAGATTCTACAATTCTACTCAATGTAGTCTTTCAGATCATCCTGTTAAGAATTTTCTTTCTTTTTTTTTTTAAAGGCTGATTGATTAAAGATAGTAATTCTATCTACAAAATTTATTCCCAGCAACTCCCAGGTTCATACTTAATACACTTACAAGTTCTAAAAACAAACTGTATCTTATCTATTCATACACTTGTCCTTACACACACACATATATTTGCATACTTGTGTTTTTGCACATGTAGCCACTGATGTATGGTGGCTCCATAAACTTTTACACAGTTTATGTAGAAGTAATACTAACCAGCTCTGGTAGGTAGACAGCAATGCATTTAGTAGCCATGACTTCTGAATAGAAGGTGATAAATTATTTTATTATATTGAATTTACCATACAGTAACATTAATGCTGAATGTTATGTAAAGGATCAAAATATGTTCTTTTTTGGTAAAGAAAAGAAAATGAAACAGTTTGAAAGAGTGCTTGTAACTAGTAGTCACAGAAATATGTAAATATTGAAATTGAGAAAATGAAAGAAAAAGATGGAGAAGGAAGGAAGGAAAGAAGGAAGGAAGGAAGGAAGGCTAACAGCTTCACTTCAGCTCACACTTCTTTAGTATGCATTTTTATATACAAAGTAGCTTCTGTTCAGTAAGTACCATGGATGGCACAAAGAAGATTTCACAGCATTTACTTGTAATATTTGTATCTTAATGAAAAAAAGAATGAGGAGATAGGAATCCACATCTTGTGTATGCCTATGTGAAGGAGTTTATAGAAAAAGGAAGGCAAATTTTAACTCCTACAGTGTCGCAGTTTTAGGTGACAAACAAGATAGGTCAGGGCAATTTCCCCGTAGTTTGTAATCTACCACTAAAATCACTGGGACCAATGTGGAACCCCTTCTTTGCTTCTCCTTGTCAGTAGGGTGCAGAACCCTAGGCTGCCTTTTCATGGATTTCCTTCATCTTCTTTAATTTTTTTGTCTTCTAATAAAACAACTGTTATTCTTTCACAAGGCTCCTTGGACTTTTCAGACTGGGCTGAAACCTCTTCAAATCAACTCTGTTAGTGTTATTCATTTCACCTTTTGACTCTTGCCCCCTGGCCACTGGAGAGGATGTTTGGGAAAAATGTGTTTGGTTTGTCATCGTGGCATGAGCTCAGCTCAATGGCTGGCACGGGAAGTAGTCTTCAGTAATTATGTGTTCAGTTGACTCCTGAGCAGGAAACAAGGAAGGCTAGTAGATTAGTACCATGCAGCCATTTTCCTAAAGAGTGGTGTGAAAAACTATAAACAACAAATGCATGATTAGATTGGAAGCCAAAAGTGGAAAGACTTGGCTTCTAAACATTCTGTAGGCATTTGTTTTGCTTGCTCATTCCTCGCCCTCCATTGTTACACTCTTAACCATTTGACTTTGATTAAAACCTCAACCAGAGATATCTCAGACAAGAAACAATAGGCTGAGACTGCATTAATTGTTATCCTCTTATTGATAAAGCCTCATAGCAAGGAAATAAAGAAAAAAAGATTTATTACAATAATCCCTCATTTATGCCAATCCTATTAGTTGTAATATTTTTATCTTTTTCAACAGTTTTCATGGTGTCTAAAATAAATTAAAAGCATAGTGCTTATTATCTGATTTTCTTTTGTCATAATGTTTTAACTACTATTTCTTGAACCATTTTTTAGAATCTGTCCAATAATTTACATCAACTGAGACAAAATAATAAAGAATTTCAGAATGCAATCTTTTTAATTTTTAAAAATCATCAGTATAATTGCTTTTTCTTATATTTATGAAATATTTAAATTTATGAGACAAGTAACTTGATAAAATAGTTTTTTACTTTTACATACAAACTTCTTTTTAACATAAAGTCAAGGTTAAACTGTATGAGGAAATACTTCCTGAAGAATCCATGCTGCGGTATTTCACTTGGAAAGTGCTTTCAGAACTAGTCCCCTGAGACACTTTCTAAATTGGAATTCTATGGTCTTGTGAATGCATGTATTAATGTGTGAAAAAATAAATGCAAACCATTTTTTGCTGATGCACATGATAGTTATACCATGAAGTACAACATAAGGACATTTATTATTGCATTATTTACTGATAGTTTTACTTACTCATTGTAAGCAATTAGAACTATTATTTAATGATGAGCCTTTCTGAGTAAATTCTGGCTTCTCTGCCTTCCTGCTACTTTCCTCAGACAATAGTCATGAAGAGAACAAGGTGACTAGGAGATGAAAGCCTCTGTTTGGTGATTTTTATCTTCTGGATATTGCTGGCATGCTTTATTCAATATTGCAGAATATGAAGTGCAGATCCCATATCTGTACAGAAGCATTGGCTTCTGACAAATGTTGCTACACTTCCTTCCAACCACAAAGATATGCTTTTGTATCACTGCAGTCTGGGACCTCTGCTACACTTGGCAATTAAAAATATCCACGGTGACTTCTATCTATGCACTGAGAATTCTCAAGCAACTTGCAGATTTTTTTATGTTAATTACACACAGCAGCCAGTCTCTAGAGGGTCATTCAGATATCTCATTCATTCACAAACTATGGCTCCTTGAAAGAAGTTAGTGTTTGAAACAAAAGTTTAAGTTAGGAATCAAAACTAAATGTTTCCAAAGTCATATTCCTCCTTCATCGAGAGCTTGATTTCATTGAGTAGCATTCTACCGAGTTTCATTCATCCTACTTCAAGCGAAGAGCAGGAAAAAAATAATCACAGAATTCCTTGAAGCGTGGGCAGGAAGAAATTTCCAGAGCCTTGCTACCCATGAGAAATAGAAGCCAATTAGGGCACAGCAGAGGGCTGTTGGAGCAAGCAAGACTATGCAAAAATCCTCTAGCCTCTACATACTGTGATTCACAGTTCATTATTTCTGAATCCTTAACTTCTAGTATTTAATTGTAGGAAATTGACACCCTGGACTATCCAGAATGTAGACTTGTGTTGTTATTGTAATTTACTGATTCTTTGGTTGATTGCTGCTCCATTTATATGTGTGACATAATTCACATAAAAATTCATACTCATATCAAAATATCCAGCTCACATTTTATTTGCATGTGCTATTGGAGATGGAGTAATTGCAGTCTGCAACAGTTTGAGCTGAATAACTTTATTTCTTTTAAATACAAACCAATATTCCAATTATCTATTGATGAATTAAAAATTAAATATTGAATGAAGTTTTTTTATTGAATTGTTACTCAGTCTTGAATGAATTAAGTACTTAGAGCAATTTACATGACAGAAAATTTTAGTTTGGCATATAAAGTAGTTTCTGTTCTTAAAATGTTCTCAGATTATAAATTTCATCCTGTAATCCTGAAAGAAAGCAACTTGCCTTGTCAGTCACCATCACTCTTCATGCATTATTCTTAAGAATCTAGAATACTATATATTTTAGCTCCCTGATAATCTCTTTTGTTTTTAATATAATCACAATCATAGGCCATTTATTTACATAAACTTCTAGTATACCTTCTTGAACTCTACCAACCACTTTCTATTATTTAATCATTGCAATCCATGTCTTGTGTTAATAAATTTCATAGTATATATGTGGGTAAGGTTTCCAAGAACATTTTATGACATAAAATGAATTAAAGAGCCATCATTTTTAAAGCAAAATATTAAAAACATAGCTACTGTTTTCTACTCAATATAATGATCTGTTATATCTGACATTTCACTTCTCAGCAAGTCACATTTATGTATAAAATATAATTAATATATAAAGTTAAATATACCAAAAAATATTAAAAATAGCAACACTGGCCAGAAAACTTGACAATGTTATTATAATTATTAATATATACAGACAAATAATTTGCATTTATTATACACTAATATTATTAGTCACTTACTAATTGTTCAATTGTTACATACAATAAAATCTTACTTAAAAAAAATGTCATGTGGTACATGCTAGATTCCGGATACTGAAGTCAAGCAATCATACCTGTCCTCAGGAAAGTAATTTTTCAATTAAGGAAAAGTAACAGATAATTACAAATAACATCCTTTTAGCCAAAACCCATTAAAATAATCCATTAGTGCTACGTGCTAGACAATATAAAGATGTAAAAACAAAATAATGTATTCCCAGTATCTACTGGGAAACCTGAAGTGGTAAAAACAAAGAAAGAAGCTATAGCCAAATTGATGATGTTTAGAAATCAGCAAAACCTTAATCACAAAAACTATGCTTTTGTTAAAAAAAAAAGCCAATAGGCTATGATGTCATCATTGAGAACTAATCATAATTAGTCAGTAGCAGGTTAAATAAAAAGAAGGGTGCCCTCTTTCTGCTACATTAGCTTTGTAAACTACAGTTAAAAAAAAAAACTTGGGGCTGGAGATATGGCTCAGTGGTTAAGAGCATTGACTGCTCTTGCA
>CABHPP010136875.1:7154-44397 GCA_902168425.1 Peromyscus attwateri
GATTCCTCAAAGTGTTCCTGAGAATGCAGAAAATAACAATGAGATCAAATCGTGAACTAAATCCAGTAATTACATTTAAAAATGGAGGCCTTGAAATTGTTAGTAAAACTTACAAGTAATATGTAATTAAATTACCTGAAATTATCTTAACAATATGATTCAATATATATATATATATATATATATATATGTATATATATATATATATATATAATAGGAACTATGCTCTAACATTTTCTTATTTTCAATATGAGCATAGACTATACTCCAGATCCTCCTTAATGTAGAAACATCAAAAATTCTGTTTAGTTTTATACTGTATATATATATATATATATATATATATATATATGAACTGTTCTTAAAAATGTGAAAATCTTATCAAATATTATGGAATATAATATGATTTTGAAATGTTGACATCAGGATACAATTTTCTTTTAATTATATGTTAAAGGCAAAACCAGATTTTTTTAGTATATTTTATATATTTTTAAAGAGTCCTTAGAGAAGTGTTCCATTTCTAACAAACAATTTTTAAAACATAGTAACAAAGTAAAAATGCTGAATATCAAAATTTTGTTTTGTATTTCATTTCCAGAATTACAAAAATCCAATTAAAATACAAATTCTTGCTTGTAATAATAATTTATAATTTTACTGTTCCCATAACCATTATAACAATAGGATGCTTCTTCAATTATTAACAACAGAAACAAGCAAATACAAAAAATACAACCCTAGATTTTTATGCCAGAGTGATAAATATTGCATGTAGACTTTAAATGGAAAGAGAAGAGATGGGAGAGTTAATATAAAATCAGATTATGTAAAAGGAACAATACCATAAATGACAGTAACCTAAGAGTCAGTGGTTTGTAGATATGATATTTTCCATACCACCTTCCTCATATCATGATTTTTTCCCCCTAGGAAAAATAATCTGAAATTATTAAAATTAACTCTTTATTTCCTTTTGAGATATCAAAGTTCATCAGTTTTATATGATATTATATTTCAGACTTATTGTATAACCTCCACTGTATAAAAACGTTAAAATAAAATATATCCACAGGAAGAGAGTAAGCTAATGCATATTTCTCTAAAAGCAAGTGGAAATGAACTCAATGTGAGCCATATGTTGGAAAGAGCAGATAAGAGCACCAATGCTGCCATGTGTGCATACACACATATTTAATCTTAACATGAAAGCTTGAGCTCCAGTGAACATCTGTATAAATGTATCACTGAAATAGAAACCATGTGTTAATTACAAAACAGCACATACAATGTCAGAAAGAAAGTTTCACTTTGTATCCAGTCACAAGAGGACGGTGAAAAATATACTCATTGATTTAAAAAGTGGAGAGATTTAATCCACGTGGAAAACACTTAACAAATTGAAAGAACATTTTTCAGTAAATGGGAAATTATTCATGAGTTGTAAGCAAAATATCATATACTATATACATATAGTGATAGCTAGAATGTAATTGGCCCCCATAATCTCACTGGGAGTGGCATTATTAGGATGTGTGACTGTGTTAATGTGGGTGTGGCCTTGTTGGAGGAAGTGTGTCACTGTGGGGGCTGGCTTTGAGGTTTACTATCCTCAGGAAACTGCCCAGTGAGTCAGTAGACTTCCTGTTGCCTGCAAGATGTGGGAGTCTCAGCTATTCCTTCAGCACCAAGTCTGCCTGCATGCCGCCATGCTCCCTATCATGATAATGGACTGAACCTCTGAAACTGTAAATGAACCACTGTGATGTTTCCTTTATAAGAGTTGCTATGGTCGTTGTGTCTCTTCACAACAATTAAAACTCTAAGACACACACACACACACACACACACACACACAGACAACACAAACATAAAACTTTAAAGAAATGACATGTATCAATTATACATATGTAAACACATGAGTGCTTATGTGTTGAAATATTAAAAAGGAAATGTATGTGCTATTCTCATATAGATTAATTTTGATCAATCAAGCAGAATTTATATAATCAGCATTTCTTTGTTCATATATTCAACATTTCCTGCTAAACACTTCAGTAGTTGTAGATGAATTTCTAAATTGTCTTATTAAATAAAAAACAGGGAGTCAGATACATGGGTGAAACCCTGGGAGAGATCAGTGAAATAGGGAATGCCACAGCTAAACTTACCTCACTAACTCTGCAGCTTCCAAATGCCAGTTACTTCCTGTCTACCCACGCACATCTGCTTTGCTGTTCTGCCATCTGATTTGCTCTCTGCACCCAGTTACATCATTTCCTCTTCCTACCCAGCTCTGTCACTTCCTGTCTGTCTGTACAGACCTCCACACCTCCATGGTTAACTAGTTTTGGAATTCAAGGCGTGTGTCACCACACCTGGCTGTTTCCAGTGAGGCCTTGAACTCACAGGGATCCTGCCTGCCAAGTGGTAGGATTAAAGGCCTGTGGTAACACTGCATGACTTCTGTGTTGTGGCTGGCTTTTTCCTCTGATCTCCAGGCAAACTTTATTTATTAAAGCACAAATAAAATATCACCACAAGCAGGAAATATTTTAAAATCAAATATATAAGAAGTAAAGTCTTAGTCCTACCTAGAAAGAGACAAATTACTGAGAGAATTTAAAGAAGAGATAGTGAATTCCCCTTTTGGAAGAAGGATCCAGAAAATAATGCAATGCCATAAAATAAGGAAGATACCATTATGACTTTGAATATATGATTCCTTTGTAATGAAAACATTTTTTCAATTAGGCACAAAAACAAATTTTCAGGATAAGTACATTTTGACAAGATGTTTGAACATTATAATTACATGATTAATCAGTAACCCAAACTGCAACAGAAATATTTTTGTGAAAGTAGAAAATAAAGCTGAAGGAAACTGTATTATACTCAATGAAATAGAAAAACCTCTGATGTGTGATATAGCAAGAAGCAGCAGCTAAAAATTTTCAAGTGTTTGTACTGGCATAGATGACAATGGGTAAAAATCCTGTGGTGCTACAAGGTTTGTAATGTGACAAGTTTCTTTCACTGTGTAAGAAATAATTTCAAAATAACCTTACGTTATGAGAGTTGGAGTATGAATACTGTAAGCGATATAATAAGAACAATTAAAATCATTGAGTTATGATAAAAATCATTACTTATAAATTTTAATAAAAATCATGTATATAGTATAATTTTCCTGTAGTAGGAGCTTTTTATGTAGGAAACAACTTCATCAGCATTCTCAATCAAATTGATCTCATTTCAAAAGTAATTATATTTGAGTGTGAGAGAAGTGACTAGATCAGTAAAGTCCTTGATAACTACATTTTACCTGATTTCTACCTTAGCAACCATGTACAAACTCTGGTGTCTACTTATGCGCACATACACATATGTGCACACACACACACTCATGAAATGCATTTGTAGTCTTACAAATTGAAGCTCCAGATTAGTGGAGTCTGGTAGTGCAGATACCTTTTCTGTCTTCCCAGAATAGGTACTGAGTGAGTTTTTTGCGTTGTTGGGTTTTATTTGTTTTTTTTTTTTAATTATAAAATAAAATTCTATAAACAAAAACTAACCCATTATAATTGAGGAAAATAACAAACAGAAGGAAAAGAGCCCAAGAAAAGGGGTACAAGAAACAAGTAACCACTTGTTCATTTGTTGACACTCATGAAAATAGTCATCTGGAGGCAATACTGTATATAGGAAGAACTTGTGAATTAAAAAGAGAAACAGAAAACATACATAAATAAAATAAATGAAAATAAAAATTAGAAATAATAAGTTTTTTTTTTTTTTTTGCTTGCTTGTTTGTTTTTGGTTTTTTGTTTTCATTGTGAAACAAAGAACCTCCAAAAATGCCATTGAGTTTGTTTTCTGTTGGTCATCTACTTCTGGGCATGCAACCTATCATTAGGAGTATTTGTTTTTCAATCATCCGGAATGAGGTAATCCAGACTCAGAAAGAAAAACATGGTATTTACCTACTTATAACTGGATATTAGCTGTAAAGTAAAGGAGAACCATGCTGCAATGCGCAGACCCAAAGAAACTAGTTAACAAAGAGTGATCAAGGCAGGACAGTTGGATTTTCTTGAAAACAAGAAATAGGAGATTTTGTGGGTGGACTGGAGACAGGTAGGGAAGGAAACATGAGAGATCATGTTGAGACAGAGGGACGGGAGAGTACTGAAAGAGGCAACTGGAATGCGGGCATTCTAGGGTCAGGTAGAAACTCGGTGCAAGGGAAACTCCCATTAATCTACAAGGGTGACCCAGGCTAAGATTACTAGCAAAAGTGGATAAGTAGTCTGACATGGACATCTCCTGTGACCATGCAAGACTTCCAATGGAGGGATTGGGACACCAATCCAACCTCATAACCTTTGACCTATCGTCTGTCCAGCCTATGGGATGTGCTGGAGCAAGGGTGGCACAGAGATTTTGTAAGTGGCCAAATGACTAGTCCAGCCTGAGAACCATGCCATGAGAGTAAGCCCACACCTGACACTACCTGGAGCATCAGGACTCAGAGGCTGGATGGCCCAGAGACCTAGGACAGAGCTATGCATGACTGGAGAAAAAGTCAACATAATGATGCCTAACTACATTCTGCTATACTCATAGACTGGTGTCTAGTCCAATGGTCATTAGAGAGACTTCAGATGCAGACACCCATAGCCATACATTAGGTCTAGCTCAGAAAATCCTGCTGAACAGGGGGACAAAGGATTGTGGGAGCCAGAGGGGTCAAGAACATCACAAGAAAACCCATAGAATCAACAAACCTGGGCTCATAAGAGGTCACAGATTCTGAAATGACAACTAGGGAGCCTGCATGGGACTGACCTAGGCTCTCTACGTATATGTGACAGTTATAGAGCTTGGTATTCTTGCAGGACTCCTGACATTGGGACCAGAAGCTGACTCTAACCCTTTGGTTGTCTTTTGGGAGCCAAGTCTTCATATTGGGTTGCTTTGCCCAGGCTTAATACAAGTGGAGGTTCTTAGTCTTACTACAATTTGATATGCCATGTTTTATTGCTATCCACGGAAGACCTGCCTTTTCTGAGCAGAAACAGAGGAGGAGTGGATTGGGAATGAGCACAGAGGAGGTAGTGGGAAGGGAATGGGTGGAGAGGAGGAAGGATGTATTTGGGAGGTAACATAAATAATTTTTTTTAAAAGAGTATTTTTTCTCCCAATGAGACTACTTTGTAGGAAACCAAATTTTCATCCTCAAGTAACAGTCAATTGAAGGTAGCTTCTGGGTCACCGATGAGGTTGTGTGTCCCTCTCTCCTTGCAGCTCTAGGGCCCCATCTGATGCAGATCCACGTGGGCTCTGGGCATGCCACTTCTGCCTCTGTGATTTCATTGGAGCTTCGACAATGCTGATTTAGAGGACCTTGTTTTCTTGCCATCTTCCATTCCTTTCGGCTTCTACACCTTTACCGTCTCTTCTTCCACAGGGTTTCCTATTGCTGAAGGGGGGATTGATGGAGACACAGTTTAGAGCTGAGTGTTCTAAGGTCTCTTGCACTCTGCATAACTTCTGGATATGGGTCTCTGTTTTGTTCCCATTATGCTGTAGGTGGAAGCTTCTCTGATAATGGCTGAACAAGGCACTTGACATAGTTCAGTGGGGTTTTGTGTTTTGTTTTGGGTTTTTTGTTTGTTTGTTTGTTTTTTTGTAGCCATTGATGGGTTTTAATGGTGGTAATAACTTTAATCCTTAAGCTGCATTTTCAGTTGTCTGCAATTATTAAGTGGCTCATACTGCTTTCCAAATCAAACTACATACTTTTCATATCTTAAATTTCCATTTGTTGCTCTCTTTCACTGAAGACCTGGGATAAAAGCAGTAGCCGTGACACAGCCTAAATGTTTTGGTATCATATTTTTTTTTCTGCCAATCATTCTAACTCAACCTATTCTCATTTGCATAAGAACTCTGATCTTCCAAGCTCCAACCAGAATGTCCCAATTTTGCATTCTAAAGCTGCTCTAGCCTATAGTCATGACTTCTATGTTCTCCCAGACCAACTGTACCCAAAGTTCTTACAAGCACATATTCAGGTTTGTCATAGCAATGGCCATAATTTACTGCATCACTAAATTACTTATTTTGCTTTAGAAGCAAAGGGTTTGTTCTGGCTCAGGCAGTCCATCATAGCAAGAAAGGCAAAGATACAGTCATGAGGTTTGTGGCCAGTTTGTGACCAGTCAGGAAGCAGAGAAGAGAGCTGCTGCATGGCTGCTTTTTCACCCTTTATTCAATCCTAGACTCCAGCTCATAAAATGGCATTGCCCACACCCCAAGTGGGTCTTCTCACCCTAGTCAAACCTCTCTGAAAAGGCTCTCATACACCAGAACATGGTTTCCAGGGTCATGATAAATCATGATAAGTTGCCTATCAAGATTACCAATTGCAGTAACTGTATAAAGAGATGATGGGCCCAGTCAGTAGAGAGTCAGACATCAACAAGATGCTGAGAAAATTATGAGACATACAATAAAACCTGTAATTTGTTGATATCGCTCAGTCCTACATGCAGCTAGGTTGTAGATTGCTAAAGCCTTATAAAAACAGAATTTCAATGAGCTGTTTTTACATCTAGGGTAGCACAAAAAATAAGGAATATTTAATTTATAAAATACACATGACCATCTGAGCAGTGGTGACACATGCCTTTAATCCCATAACTTGGGAGGCAGAGGCAGGCAGATATCTGAATTAGAGGCCAGTGTGGTCTACAGAGGGAGTTTCAGGACAGTCAGGAATACACAGAGAAATATTGTGTAGGCAAAACAACAATTAAAAACAAACAAAACAAACAAACAAACCAAAAAGGCAAAAAGCAAAACAAAAAAATACACATGATTTAAAATAAAATAAATATTTTTAAATCATTTAACGTTTATTTTTCAACTCATAACTGGGCAGCAACTTCCTCATTTACTTAATTACCATCAACAATACAAGTATTTCTCTAATTTGTTTCCAATTAATTGTCTGGAAAAAAAAATCTGATCTTTCAATAGTATGGACTAACTTAAAAGAAAAACTCATGGGTAAAAACCTTATCTTTAAATGATTGTTGTACAAACAACTTCCTGATGATGTGCCTCGTCTTCTTGAAATTCCGTGTCACAAAGCTGGTGGCAATAGTCAAAAGGTTAGCCTGACATTTTCAAAAATACAAATTAGACTATGAAGACGTAAGAATATTTATTCAAAGTTCTGTACAATTTAGATGGAAATTTTGATTGTTACAAAGTTTTTTATATAAAATAATTAACAATGAATTAAAATTTTAATTTGAACTTTCCAAAGTTACTTTATTTCTCTACTTAACTGAGAATGTATAAATAGCATATCAAGGCACAAAAGTAGAAAATATGCATTATACATCTGCTGATATATTTGTGTTTTATATTTTGCAAAAGTCAACATCTTGTATTTAATTCGATATGCTAGTAAAATATCACTTCCTGGCTTCAATATAATGGCTTATAAACTGCTAAGAAATTCTGTGGACATCAAATATTTTCTAAAACAGCCCTTTTTAAAAACCTGAATGCAAATGGATGAAAACCATATGAAAAGTCTTCCCTTAAAATTAACTTCACATGGTAAAACCAGAAAAGAACAAAGTCCTGAGCAAAAAATCCTATAAATGTAGCCTATGAATTCTTACATCTGACATAGTGCCCTTTTTTGTGTGCTGAACGTATATATACTAAGATGAAGGACTGTTCTCTTCCTCCTAGATTGAAGAGATGCGTGCTGAGAAATGGCAGGGAAATGGACAAGTTTCCAGTATTTTCATCTATCAGTGCACTTTATAGATTATGCCTAAAAATATAAGTGTTTCCAGTCATTTCCTTCCTCTGCAGAGTGGCTATAATATGGACATGAAAAGAAATATATGATGTGAGTATGCTTTGTTGGGAGAAAAACATTTAGACCAGGAAGTTCCTTGCATATTATATGCTCCAAGTTTGAAAGAAATGTTATTATAAAAATTATCTTTTCGAAATTTAGTTTTTGAAAATTGCATGCATGTATAAAATGTATAAGACTTCATAGAGGCATATAAATAGAGTGGTTGTCCCTAGAAGCTACAAAAAGGGGGAAGAGGGAAAACTGAGGAGAAAAATGGGATTTCAGGTTTAACTACGTGATGAAGACATGACAGCATTACAAATCAAAACCAGAAGCTTTGGAAATGCCACAGCAGAGAGGAAAGGGGATTGTTGAAGCCCCAAGGGTTGAGAATATCATAAGAACACTGCCCACAGAACCAGCTTCCAGGGCTCATAGGGGCTCAGAGAGACTGAAGCTGCCATCATGGAGTCTGCGTGGGTCTCTGCTAGTTCGTCTGCAGATTTGTTGTGGTTGTTTAGGTTAGTTTTTCATTTATTTATTTATTTATTTATTTGGTTTTTCGAGACAGGGTTTCTCTGTGTAGCTTTGCGCCTTTCCTGAATCTCGCTCTGTAGACCAGGCTGGCCTTGAACTCACAGAGATTCACCTGGCTCTGCCTCCCGAGTGCTGGGATTAAAGGCATGCGCCACCACCGCCCAGCTCATTATCATAATACTTTAGTCTTGAAAAATATAACTCAGAAAGGAAGGATGCTGGCTACATTCTTACTAGGACCACTGAAAGAGGAAGATGAAGGAAGGGGGCTGTGAGATGCTGACACAAGGTTAATTCGTTGCTGTTGTTTAAATGACCTGCTAAACCTTTTGTTCTTAATGTGAGATGATAACTATGACAATATTCACCCAGAAAAATGTTTTTAAAAAATAAGATATAACAAGTCTTTAGAAATTAATTTTTAAATTTATTTTTGGATAATTTAGTGTACGAGTACTTTATTTACATAATTTGCTCCCTTTTCATCTTCCCTCCATATAATAACAACCGTGGTGGTTATTATAATTTATCAACTTGACATCTAGAATTAACTAAGACCCAAGTGCACACCTGTGAGGGATAGTTTTCTAAATTAAATCATTTGAAGAGTGAAGATCTACTTCTAACCCAGATCTTCAAGGTGGGAAAATCCAACTTTAATCTGGGCCACATTTTCTGTTGTCAGTCTATATAAAGAAAATGGAAGAAAGAAACTGTCTCTCCATTTTGCGAGTTTGCTCTTCCTAGTAAGTCTGTTCCTCCACTGGCATGAGAGCCTAGTTCTTCAGGAGTCCATTAGATATTGAAAATCAGCTGAGATATCCAACAATGTTTACTGAATAACTGCTTAGACATTCTGTTGGTAGACAGCCATTGTTGGACTAGCTGGACCACAGTCTGTAAGTCATCCTAACAAATCATCTGTCATACTATTCAATCATTCTGTACTCAGTCTGTAAGTTCCTTTCCTCTGAAAAACCAAACAATTAAAGAAAAAGAGTTCAATAATTTGAGAGAGATAAAGGGAGAAGTAAGGACAAGGGAGGGCTTGGAGGGAGGAAAAAGGAAGAAAATCATTTGATTATAATTTCAAGAAATAAAAAAATATTATCAAAAAGTAATAGTTCACACTAATGGATTCAGAAAGAAAAGTCATGTGATCATCTTAATAGATGCAGTAAAATATTGTGAGAAAATCCATGATCTCTTCATGATACAAGTGCCTAAAGAGTCTGGGAACAGATTTAAGACATGAGAAATTAGTAACAACTACATATAATAAAACTTTACTGCACATTACAATAAATGTGTAAAGATTTACACCATTTCAACAAAATAAAAACACAATAAGAGTGTTCAGCTTCTTTGTTCTGAGTGAATGCAATTCCTTACATCTTAGTTAGAGTAATAAGATATTAAAAGGGAATAGCATGGCCAGGTGTGAAAGAGGAAGACATGCAAAGTATACTCATCGCAAGTTACACAGTCCCATATGTAAGAGACCCTAAATATTCCACAAGAGAACTTTCAGATTTGATAAATTCTTTTAGCACAGTGACAGGACACAAGTGCAGGGTTGTTTTATTTTATTTTTTTCTGGTTATCTAATGAAATTAGTCTTCCAATAAAGCTTTGAATCTTATACCACACCTACTCTTCTTTTAGGATGTTTCATAATGATTTTATTTACTCGATAGGAATTATAGAATCAATTACAAATTTTCAAGAAATATCTATTGGGCAATTATTTGCAAAATGTCAAATAATTAAAGCAATCATCTCAATATATTGACCTTTTAAACCTAATTTTTAGGGTTTGTATAATCCCAAGAAAACCAAGTACTTGTGATCTCAGTTTAGAGGTTTTCCCAATGGAAATCATAGTCCTTTATATTAAACTAGATTGAGTTGCAACTGATGACGTTATTGAATTTGCTTTAAATTAGCTCTGGAAAAAAATGTTTCTGCTGTAATTAAAACCTGGTGGAAACTAAATTTATTTAGTGCTGAGAAGCCTCATTATTCGGCTTGTCAGAGAAAGGCTTAGAGGTAGCCACCAAATACACTTGTTTATTTTAATTGCTGTTTATCTCAAAAATTTGGAGAGTGTACAGAAACAAAAGAAAGAACAGCTAAAACATCATGGGAACATAACAAAGCCGACATGATTTCTGTTGCCAGCCTCCAAAATCAACCAGCAGCACATAATAGAAAAATAAACTTGTGGTTCAGTAATCATCTGACAGGAGGGGCTGGGTAGCATTTTTTCTCATGAATTAACAATGCAAAGAAAGTCAATGATGTTGTACTTTCAGTTACTTACTATGTGTCTGCAAACATATCTGTACGTACACATTATAAATACATACAGTACCTATATCTCATAGTATGAGTGGCTTCTTGAAAAAAAAGTTAGTTCACTTAAGTAAGAAATTTATACAAGTTAGGTAAGAAGTAATGTTAGTGTACTTCTATCTAGTAAATTTTTTGAAAAATCTTAATCTAGAGAGCAGAAAGTTATGGTCTGAAAATTTATCTCATAAGTAACAATATCTTTTAAGTTTGACTTGTATTTAATTTGTGTTCATGTATTGTATTAGGCTATTGAAGATAATATTTCCTAGTTAATTTTTTGGAAAATGGCAACTATGTATATAATGTCATCTATTCCTTTTATCTCCCTCCATCACAAACAACTCTCTTATCACTTATCACTTATCTCAGAAATCATCAGGATCAACAAGAAGATAAACAACAAAGAGTATATTATTGTCTCCTAAAATATAATTGTATCTCCCAAACTAGTCATTTATTTTCAGGGATGTGATTCTGTGGAAATCTTCTCTTTCTTACTAAAATTAGGACCAGCTAATGGTCAACAGAACCTGTGGAATCAGTATGGCTATTGTTTATGTGGTGAGTAGGAGCTGATTTTTTTTAATAACTTGGAAGATAACAAAGTATTGTCAATGAATTCTTTTTGAAGAGAAATTACAGTGTAGGACTTAATGGAAGTGAGAGGAATCACTAAATTTTAGTCTTTCTTTATTATCTCTATGGCCCAGTATTTATTGGTTATGATTGGAAAGCAGTTATCATCAAACTTGAAATAGAATTGTTTCTTTTAATAAAACAGGAACAATTTAGGGTGTTTAAACCACATTTTTGTGCAAACTTAGATCCTACCTTCAGCAGAACGGCTTTGGGAATAAGAACTCCTTATTTGCAGCACAATAACAATGCTTTACTCCAAGTGCAGTTCAATACACTTTGTAAGAATTTGTGACAGTGCACAAATCTACAATTTAGGAAGTAGAAGTGTGGGGACATCCAGACTAAAATGTGTAAGAGCATAGTGCTGTCAGTGAGTATAAACTCCACAAAGAATATTGAAAGATGAATGAACACGTGTTGAGTTTCAGGGTTTTTTTTTTGTTGTTGTTGTTGTTTTTGTTTTTTTGCATTCATGATGCTGACAGAGATACGTTACTTTTGAGGTGGCACAATTTTAGTGATAGTAAAAACAAATTCATTAACTTTTAGTTTTTCACAGTAAGATGTTATTAAAAGAATGGATGGCGGTGAGGTAGAGGAAAAGTGGGGAATGAGTGGAAGGAGGAGAGGAAGGAGAAACTGTGATTGGTTTGTAAAATGGAAAAACAAACTTTTAAATAAAAAAAGAGTATAAGAGAAAACATCAACAACAATGTATTATTAAACAAAGATTGTGTAAACCAAAGATACTTTTTCAAAATGCTGTTTTTAAATAGTTTTAAATTTTTGTTACAGTATAGGATTTGTTTGCATGCATGTATGTACACTACTGTGCTCATACAGTTCCTATGGAATCCTGGACCAAGGGTCAAAGCCCTAGAACCAGCATTATAAATGGTTGGGAGACTTCAAGAGGGTGCTGTGAGGCAAACTCGGGTTACTTGTTAGAGCAGCCTTGACCACCCCTGCTGTCCCCTAATTTCTAAGAAAATATGAAATATATAGATTATAATGTAATAAAATATGATTCCAAATACCGTGAGCAATATCCAGGAAATTACTAGTTTTAAGCTAGCAATTAACTCTATGATGTGTCATTTCAATACATTTATTAGGAGGGGCTATAGATACTAATGAAATAAAAAACTACTTCCATCATTCTAATGATCCCATAATCCCAGGTTTTCAATAATTTTTAGTATGGAACCCTGGCTTCTCTATCTCAAAGAAGAGCACTACTGAATTCTAAAATGAGGAGAATCAATAGCATGATTAAGCCTGAATAGAGAAAGAGAAATACAGCTAGACAAAATGTAAACTTATAATCATCACCAAGATTAAGATGAATAAAAATGAATTCATAGAGCCAGGTGGTAGTGGGACATGCCTTTAATCCCAACACTCGGGAGGCCGAGGTAGGCAGATCTCTGTGAGTTTGAGGCTAACCTAGGCTACAGAGTGAGTACCAGGAAAGGCTCCAAACCTACACAAAGAAACCCTGTCTCAAAAAATTTTTTAATTAATTAATTACTTGATATATTGACTTGTATCTGTTTTATCTGTTACCATTTTCCTTTTTTTTAGATATTTCTTTTTTTTTTCATTTTTTTTTTTAAATTTTATTTTACAATACCATTCAGTGCCACATATCAGCCACAGATTCCCTTGTTCTCCCCCCTCCCGCCCCCCTCCCCTTCCCCCCAGCCTACCCCCCTTTCCTCCAGGGCAAAGACTCCCCCAAGGATTGAGATCAACCTGGTAGACTCAGTCCAGGCAGGGCCAGTCCCCTCCTCCCAGGCCAAGCCAAGCGACCCTGCATAAGCCTCAGGTTTCAAACAGCCAACTCATGCAATGAGCACAGGACCCAGTCCCACTGCCTGGATGCCTCCCAAACAGTTCAAGCCAATCAACTTTCTCACCCATTCAGAGGGTCTGATCCAGTTGGGGGCCCCTCAGCCATTGGTTCACAGTTCATGTGTTTCCATTCATTTGGCTATTTGTCCCTGTGCTTTATCCAACCCTGGTCTCAACAATTCTCGCTCATATAGACCCTCCTCTTTCTCGCCAATTGGATTCCCGGAGTTCTGCCTGGGTCCTAGCCGTGAATCTCTGCTTCCAGATCCCTCAGTCATTGGATGGGGTTTCTAGCACAACAATTAGGGTGTTTGGCCATCCAGTCACCAGAGTAGGTCAGTTCGGGCTGTCTCTCGACCATTGCAAGCAGTCCACTGTTGGGGTATCCTTGTAGATTTCTGTGGGCCTCTCTAGCACCTTGCCTCTTCCTATTCTCATATGGTCCTCATTCATCATAGTCTCCTATTCCTTGTTCTCTCTCTCTGTTGTTGATCCATCTGGGGTCTCCTGCTCCTCCAAGCTCTCTTTCCCTTGACCCTTGCCCTTCATTTCCCCCACTTATGAGCAGGCTGTTCATGAAGATCTCATCCATTTCTCCGTCATTGGGTGATCCCCGTGTCTTTCTTGGGGTCCTGTTTTCCTAACATTAGACTCTTCTATTTACATATTCTTTGTGTGTTTCATTTACATAAATTTGTGTTTTATTTACATAATTACTATTTTACTTCCTAAGTATTTGTAAATTATTAATTACAATTGAAATTTTTCCCATATCACTTGCTGTAAATAATTTTTCTTTCACTGACAGAAATAAATAGAAAATAAATTTTAAAAAAATCGATAAATTTTTCTTTTAAGCTGAAAACATCATGCATTTCAGACACAAGACACAGTGGATCTTAACTTGATATGACCTGAGAATCTCCTGTGAAAAACTACCTTTAATAGCACCAGAGGGTCTTGTACAAGTTTCCGAAGGAGGGAAGCATTCAAGGGTTCTATCCAACTGTGATACCTCTAAACTACAACAATAACCAGCAAGACATGATAATTCTGTGTACATAGTATGACTCATCCTTGATGTTTGCATACCGTTCCCTAACTGTACTCAAGTTCCACTCAATAAGAAGGAAATAACTAGAATTTTTTGCAGTATGTTTACATTTTATATCTTGTCTGTATAGGACATATTTAAAATACATAACAAATTTTGTAGTGAAGAACATAGTTTCAATTTCAATTTTTAATTTGTATTTATAAGGTATATTTTTTATTTGTTTCTCTTTATATTTTATTGGACACATGAGAATTCAAATCCAACAATATCTTAAGTCTCAAATAAAGTATATACTTAATAATTTTATTGCAGAAATTAGAAAACATAAACACCAAAAACTCATCTCTCTCAAAACGTCCTTTTACTCTAAGATATTTTGTGGAGAGGTTTTCAAATTGCAAATAAACCTCCATCTTTTTATATTTCCAACCTTATTTATATAGAGCAACTGGTAGAGAATCAAAATGATTCTGTAAGGTATTAACGAACTTGATTCCAAAAACCTTCCAGAAGAATCAAACAGTGTCTTAGCCTTGACAACCCATTGGACTCAATCAAAAATCCTTAAATGACGTGTCCTATCCATAACAGAAGTCGTAACATGTGTTGACCACTAGAGTGGGAAACAGTAATAAACCCATGTCTACAGCCATTCTAATTTCTGTTCTGTTGCTGTTGTAAGCACCATTGTTGTGGAATATCATTTCAACTAGACCAAGATGTGTTACATTTGTTTCTGCTACATTTGTTTAACAATGTAAAGATGTGTTATATTTGTTTCTGCTGTGTTTGTTTAATTATGTAGATGCGCTGCTATTTCACCTTACCTGCCTAAGGCATCTGATTGATGGGTCTAACAAAAAAACTGAAAGGCCAATAGCTAGGCAAAAGAGGGATAAGCAGGGCTGGTGGGCAGAAAGAATAAGTAAGAGGAGGAATCTAGGCTTGAGGAACAGAGGAGAGAGAGAAAAGAGAATGAAGAAGAAAGAGAGGGAGATGCCCAAGGCTAGAGTCCAGAAAGCCACCAGCCAGGCAGTCATGAAGAAAACAGGAAAGTAAGACATACAGTGTGGTGGTATTGTGTTCCCCAAAATATTGTGTACCTTAATAAACTTATCTGGGTTCAGAGAACAGGACAGCCACAATATTAAACATAGAGGATAGGCAGTGGTAGCACACGCCTTTAATCCTAGCATTCCAGAGGCAGAAATCCATGTGTTCAAGGATACACCCAAGCATGGTGACCCACGCCTTTAATCCCAGAAAGCAAGCCTTCAATCCCAGGGAGTGGTGGTAGAAAGCAGAAAGGTATATAAGGCGTGAGGACCAGAAACTAGAGGCATTTGCCCTGGAGAGGCATTTGCCCTGGAGAGGCATTTTGGCCTGGTTAAGCTTTCAGGCATCGAGTAGCAGTTCAGCTGAGACCCATTCTGGATGAGGACTCAGAGGCCTCCAGTCTGAGGAAACAAGACCAGCCGAGAAGTTGGCCAGGTGAGGTTAGCTGTGGTTTGTTCTGTCTCTCTGACCTTCCAGTGTTCACCCCAATATCT
The DNA here is from genome assembly GCA_902168425.1 of Peromyscus attwateri. Lineage (NCBI taxonomy): Eukaryota > Metazoa > Chordata > Mammalia > Rodentia > Cricetidae > Peromyscus > Peromyscus attwateri. The sequence continues at coordinate 23,038 of CABHPP010136875.1, forward strand.
GGCTCATTTGTTTTTATTAATAAGAACTTTTAAGATTCATGCTACAATACAGAATGAAAGAAATGTAGATGTAACCAACCGCCTTATTAAATAAGAAACACAGAGCCAATGTAAAGGTGAAAGCCCAAGAGGTCAGAGCTAGGAGCCTTACCCACTTTCTGCCAGCTAGACTCTCCCGCCAAGAGACCTCTCCGAAAAGGGGAGCTACTTCCTGTGCGTTTGACTTATAAAGAGTTCTGGTTCTTCCTTCTCATTGGTTGTAAACCCAACTACGTGACTGCCTGTCTGTACAGACCTCCCAAGTCTTCTATGGTTGGTATTGAGATTAAGGGCGTGTGTCTCCAATACTGGCTGTATCCTTGAACACACAGAGATCTACCTAGTTCTGCTTACCAAGTGCTGGGATTAAAGGCGTGCACCACCACCGCCCTGGCTTTTGCTATGGCTTGCTAATAGCTCTGACCCCTAGGCAACTTTATTTATTAACATACAAATAAAATCACATTTCAGCACAAATAAAATACCACTATAAAGAAAGGTAAAAAGCCCCAAGGAAAAATGTAGATAAAGAGAAACAGATTAAAACAACAGTGAAGACAAAGCTGAGCATTCATAACTAATAACAAGTCTTTGTGTCATGATTTGGGAGCTGGTTGGTGCCCAAAAGAAAGCCAGCTACACACAATTATTAAAGGTAAGTTTGGGAAGGACAGGGTGTATTGGCTTACCCTTCCAGGTCAGAAGCCACTGCTGGGGAAAGTAAAGCAAGAAATTCAAGTAGAAATAGAAGCAAGAAAAGAAAAACAAAACAAAACAAAACAAAAAAACAAAACAAAAAACAAAAAACACTGCTTAGTAGCTCATTCTCTAATTTGTACAGCTAGCTTTCTTATACAATAGCGAAATGCCTAGAACTGGTTCAGAAAAGCATGGGTTGTGACCTCCTTTGTCAATTAGCAATGAAAACAATGTCCTACAGAGACACACAATAGACAATCTGATGGAGCCAGTACTTCAGTTGAGGTTCCTCTTTTCCAGATGACTGTAGGTTGTGTCAAGTTGATGATTGAAGCTAACAAGTGCAGTGACTTTAATATTCAATAATGATTCAAGGATTGCAACATGATCTCTGGGTTTAACTACTGTTGACCATTTTGTTAGCAAATGTTATTAATTACATTTTTTATGATCTGAAATATTCTTAATTCTCTAAGAGCAAAAGCAAACACGGTAAGGACAAGGTTGTACAGATAGATTATAAGAGCATCTAGACAGGTTGTAAATAAACAGGCAGCTTCCAGGTATACACTGATCCTTCTCAAAGGAAACTGACGGCACAGAAACTTTGTAATTAGGTGAATCTTGGTCAAGCTTTCTTACCAGCTTCAACTCTAGGATCCTTCTTCACTCCACAATTCACAGTTTAGCATGTATGGTAATTTGAATGAGAGTATCCTTCTAGACTCATTTGTGTGTTTCAATACTTGGTCCCGGTTGGCAGAAATGGGTGGACAAAAATAGGAGGTGTAGATTTGTTGAAGGGACTGAGCCAATGGGAGCCAGTTTGAGGTTATGACAGACTCATGCCCTTCCTAGAACCACCCCCCTTTCTCTGCCTCCTACTTATGGATCAAAATGTAAGCTCTCTGCTCTTCCTGGACACATGGCTTTGTTTCATCATTATGGTACTGACCCTCTGAATCCATAAGCCCAGGCTAAACACTGTTTTTCATAAATTTCCTTGGTCACGGTGTTCTAACAAAACAAAACAAAAAACCACTAAGACAACCGATCTTGTAAATTTTCATGTAAAATACTGAAATCCCTGAGTTTCTTTGCATTTCTGTCTATACAACCACAGCTATGGCTGGAAATTAGACTGAATTATTTCTGTTCAAAGCGAATGTAAATGGAGTGAAAAGGTAAAGACTTTATAAAGTAAACAATCCATGACTGCCTTGCCAAATTTGCTATGCAAAAAGGGAAAGGTCCCCAAATGACATATTTTCCAAGAAAGACTAATAAGCCCTTACAGGTATCCTCTGTAACTTAGTGCGTGTTTCTCCCTAATCTCCTCAAAGATTTTCTAAGATCAGAGTTTTAAGAATTTCCTCTTTTTTCACATTTGTGTTACATTTGAAATCTATTTATATAATTGATGTTATGAATAATATAATACATTTGTTAACCCCAGAATTTTATTTTTGAAAAAGAAATCCCTTTTTGACAATGTATAATTTAGAATACATACAATTTAATGTCAAATGATCATCTATCCTGCCCTTTTCTTTTCTTTAAGGAAAATCACATTCTTTATTAAGGCATCTTTTTAAAATATAATTTTTGTAATTTATTTCCATTTAATGATTAAAGCCAATCATGTGTATATTTATTTAATTATTTTTGTTCATTTTTCTTGATATTCTGTCTCCACATGCTGTCCAGGCTTACTTTCAATTCAAGCTGGCCTCCAACATATGATCCTTCTGTCTCTATCTCTATAGCACTAGCAATATATGTTTATCTTGGGCTGTGGAAATTGGTTCTAAAGTATATAACTTAAGGAGACTACCTTCAATGATATCAAGTTGCTGAAATGGTTATCCTCTTGTTATTTGCAGAGTAATATACGTAAATTATGACGTGAAAGAGACAGAATCCTATCTTCTTGAAGTGGCAGCAATCTTTTCATTTCTGAATACACACTTTATTTCCATAATATTTTGCATAAATAAGCATTTGTTTTATATTTTTATTTAGTGTATTTGTGAGTCATAACTTCACAGAATGTACTTTCTCTAAATCATTGTATTGTTACTCTTTCTTAAATGCATAAAATAGAGATAAATGGCCTGTTTGCCCCTTAACTCAGCATGGATATCAAAGCTTGAACCATGAACAGAAAGTAGTCATTATTGGAGATTGCTTTAGCAGATAATTTGGATTTATTAAGGTTTAACTGAAATAATTGGAGAGATAATTCAGGGATAATGTCAGTGAAGACCAACTGTAGTGGCCACAGCCAAATTAGATGCAAGTTTCTGGTAGAAAGTCCATTTTAGGTTAGCAATTTTATCTAGTTTTAATGGTCATTTTTAATGAGGCTACTTCTACAATTTGTGGAAGCACACACTTAAGTAACAATACTGGGTTTTGCTCTTAGGATGTTCATGCAATTCTCTTTTCTTTTCAAATGAGTTCTTGCCATGTGATTCTCAGCTATGATAGAAGACTAGAAAATTATTTGTTGGGGATAGTTTGGCTTTTAAATGAGAAAGGAATGAAACCACCTCACCTCACAATTTTAAACTCTATCTTAATATTACATCATTGTGATCATGTTTTATTAGTTGGTACTCTGTGCTTTCTCTCTCTGATGTTTGCAACCTAGGCAAACCTTAAGACAAATTATTTAAAAGATTATTAACACTGCTTCTCAATCAACAAACACAGGTTCCTTTTGCACCCTATTTGTAGACAAAATATAAATTCTAGAATTGAAATTTTGAACCTCACTTCTGTGGTTATGCATCCGAATTTCAGGATGGTAAGTCCTGAATTTGGTCCTGTTGACATTCATTAACCTACCCAAATCTATCCACAAACCTACCCTTTTAATTTCTGTCAATTCGTTAACAGTCTATCTTGTTATTTCACGATATATCACATTTTCTCATGTAAAATGAATGTGTTTCCTGTTCCTTTTTCCCAGTCCATCCACATTTGTTTATTATTTACATATGAATATTATTTAATCAATCAGTCGTCCCTAAAACTAGGGCCCAAGTCCAGACTAATATATGTACCTAATTCTCTAGGTAATTGGCCAGGTATGTTCTATTTATATTCAGCTGTGGATAAACATCTTTATCTTGAGTCTTGCAGTCTACCTTAGCAGATGGAATGAGTAGATAAGGAAATAGGTGAGATTTGGCCTTTAGTCTCTTGCATTTGTGTCTTGTGCCATGAACGATCATGTCTTATTAAGATACAGGTTTTGGTTACCCTTGAAGTCAGTGTAGAGACCTCTAGTAGGTTTTAGCTCTGCCCCTGACTTTGGCCTATCTGGCTTGATAGAGACAATGCTTCTTGCCTGCCTATATAGTGACCAAAATTTAGACTCAGGATTCTATTTTGGAGAAGAAAAAGGGAGAATAGATAGGATAGGAAAATAAGGTAGATTATTGTATCTATTTATAAACTAAATTGGTAACTATCAGCTTTAGATAATTTTCATTGGTATGAATGCTTATATATTGATACAAATATAAAATTATTTTTCTATTCCTGTTTAAGATAATTTGTATATTGATATAAATAAAAAACTATATTTGTCATATTGTATACATGTTCCTACTCCTGTTTGAAATATTTTATGTATTGATACAAGTGTAAAATTATATTTGTTATACTGTATATATGTTTTACCTCTATTTAGGATATTTTACATATTGGTACATATTAAAGATATTGTTGTCATATTACACTATACATTTTCACCTCTGATTAAGATATTTTTGTATATTGTCACAAATTCAAGGTCAATGTCCTTATAATGTACATCTGTTTATAGATGGTTTATTTTTGTAATGTGAAGCCTTAGTCTTTAAGCTATTTAGGTTGATAAGTATTACAGATCAATAGTCACCCATGCTTGTCATATTTATAATCATGTTAGTTAGGATTTCTAGATATACAGAAATATGTCAGATGGACAGGTAATCTTCAAACACTTCGTAGACCTAGATAATGTGGCATTTAAATGTTTTACTAACTTAGAATTATGTTGATGTGAGACACAATTTCTTCTGGCAGCTTCAATCTACTCCTGAGAGGATGATGGGCATCAGAGACACTCCATATGGAGATTGTCTTCTTTGCAAAAAATGGCATGTTGGGCAAAGAACTGCCCTTGCCCCAGCTGCTGACAGTAAGCATGCTATTATTGCTTGATGAGCAGTACACAAAAAAAGCACCTGCTGAACTTTGCTAAGACACAGTAAGATGGTCTTTCAAAATATCCTGCTTCTGGTAATGGTCCGACAGATATTCTAGGCCTATAGCCAAAAGTAGATGCCCCAGCATTCTAGAGAAACTTTGGCTGACTGTCCAGACAGTCAGATGTCTCTGTAATTTCTTGCATTTTTTCAGAAGTTGCTTGCTTGCACTTCCTGTTTACTCGGGTAATATTATTTTACTTCACAGATCTCTGATGGAGTTGAAGACTATATAGTTACAGTTACAGTCATTTCCTTTCTTAGCTAAGAGCATATTAGGTACTAGATTTAAAGTCTTTAGGATAGAACAGCTTTTGGAGTAATTTCTGTAATTTGTCATTTAGCTATAATCTGGATATTTAGAATATTTCTTACTTGATGTTGTTCTTGGTTTTAGTTCCACTTTTGTTTATATTATTACCCCTGTTTTCTCCTGGACAATACTTGATAATCATTCTTATTATATATAATTTTGTATTAAGTTTAAACCTTCTTACTTAGACAAAAAGGGGAAGTGTAGTGGGTATTTGCTCCGCTCATAGCCTTGGGTTATCAGGCACTATAGAGGTAGTGCTTCTTGCCTGCCTATGTGACCTCTTAAAAAGGAAGAGGAAGGGGGTCCTGAGCTCTCTTGGACATGGAAGGCTTCCTGACACACAGTTTGGTGAACTGGTCTCAAGTTTTCCCTATGTTTCCCTGGGAGAGGAAGAGGGAACAACGGCATTGCTTCATTTTGTATTCATGTTTGATTCCCATTTCATCCTTTAATAAATCAGTCTTCTTCCCAGACATCCATGGATTTCTCGAATTAGAGACCAACATATGCCATGAAAACAATCTCCACAATCTCCATGACAACTTCCATTAAAAATACAATCTCAGTAAACCAGCAGAGATGTGGAAGCAAGTATGTATTGTGCTATAATAAAGTTGTATACTAATAGTACAGGTGTGGTTTGTTTATAATGCTATAAATTCATATATGTATAAATCTATTACCTATTTATATCTAAACTTTTGTTTTAATAGTGATACTATTAACTTTAAACAAACATTTTAAATATGTTTAACTTTATATACATTTCCCCTCAAAAAGCATGCATCCTAAAATCATGCTTTATAGAAAACAATGTATAACTATGAGATCATTTTTTGCCTTGTCAGTGTGTGTTCACTGTCCAGCCTTATCATCTAGAATTAATGAAAAAAATCAAACTGGAAGAGCAGGTTGCCTGTGCCCTCACTTTCCAGGTTTTGTTAGATCTGAGTGCTATATGACTCTGAAATCGGGTCAATCTCTTTAGGAATTAAATTTCTTGCTACTCTGTCTACTATCTATGACAACTCTTTTGATGAAGAAAATGAAGGTACACCATTCTATATTAATTTAGCTGAGCATCTGTTCCACACAACAGCCCTATAGTTTTTAAAGTACTTTCATCTAAGAATTTAAAGATCATATTGGCTTCACAGTCACAAAGTGTCATAAATTCTCAGGCTGTCATTTAACTTAATATTTCTTGTTTTCCATATGCTATTCTCTTGTTTTTGTTGTTGTTGTTGTTGTTTTTTAGACATGGTTTCTCTGTGTAGTTTTGGTGCCTGTCCTGGATCTTGCTCTGTAGACCAGGCTGGCCTCGAACTCACAGAGATCTGTCAGGCTCTGCCTCCTGAGTACTGGGATTAAGGCACATGCCGCCACCACCAGGCTCCATATGCTATTCTCAAAAAGGGATTTTATGTGTTTGGTGGTTATTCTTTAAGCAAAACAAAACTTTTAAGTTTGCTTTTGTAAAGTTTATTCTGCTTTTTTACCACAATGCTTTACACAGTATTGTTTCTGTCACAGTGAGGCAGATTATGTGGCAATATATATTATAACATCTATTACCCTTGTTCAATTTCAAATATTTCCTTGAAATATTTTTGCAGCCAGATACCATGGATCCTAACCATATTCTTTCATATATCACTAAAATATATAAATATAAGAATCATTCATATATATATATATATATATATATATGGATTTCTAAAATATTTTCATAATGAAATATTATTTACACTTTGTTTCAGTAGCTTACTGGATTTTTATGAATCAGGACTAATTATTTGAGAAAATAGACTTATTCAAGAAGTAAATCACCCTGTTAAATTCTTAAATATTCATTATTAAATTTAGAGAGTATATCTTATTTTTGTATAAGAGATATTGCTTCACAATTCCCTTATGTTTTCATACAGTAAGTCTGCATAAAATGAGGAAAATGAGCCTAGATGTCATAAAACTAGGAACAAGAATAACTATTTTTCATAAGATTTATTTTTAAACTACTTATTTAAACAGTTTTTAAACAATTTACATTAAATATTTAATCATCTTAGATTGCATATCAACTGATGCTACTTCAGGCAAATGTGAAAATAATAAACTATTAAAAAATGATAAAATATTCACAACAAAACCATTTTACATTAGCAGGATCATGACAAGTTAGTGGTGGGAACAGCGGCTATGATGAGGTCATGCTTGTTTTGAATAACTGAGATGGCACCAGATTACTCCATTGGGTCCTTAACTAAAAGCATGATTCCCGCCCCCCCTTTTAGCTTAGTGAAACAAATATATGCATTTTGTACATTATTTTGGTTTCCATTATTTTTTATTTATTCTCTCATACATTGCATCCTTGGAGTCCCCCTTCCTCCCCTCTTCCCAAGATCCACTCCACCTCTTTTTCTCTTCAGAAAATAGCAGGCCTCTCAGGGATGCCAATCAAATATGGCATAGCAAATTACAATAAAATTATAGGGTTTACTAAAACTTAACAAAGTGGTACTTGGATTTGACTTCACTTTATCTACCAGATATATAAATGTGGGGCATACACGGGCTGCAAAGAAGGTGCCAAGAAAATTTAGATAAATAGAGCTTAAGCTTTAAGCTGTTTACACAGAGAGTGGATACAAATGGTACCAGAGGAAGTTAGTTTAAGCTGTTTGTGCAGAGAATAGATACAAAAGATGGCTAAGAGGAAGTTATCTTGGGTTGTCTGTATGGAGATTAAAGACCAATGGTGAGGAAGGAAGTTAGCTCAAGTTATTTAGATGATGTCAGGACATAAACAACTTGTAAATAAGGTGACCTTTAAAATGATTGGTTGGTTCCTTCACCCCCTCCTATGGTTCTCAGGTTTTCTGGTATAAAAGAGGCTTACTACCCATCAATAAATGAGTTCTTGCTTGACTTGACTCCTCGATGTGTCTGATTGTCTCCGGGTAAGAGGGAGGCTAGAGAACCAGTGAGCAGTGCACACTTACCTTTCCTAGGTTCCAGGCCACCTCTTCACAGGTGACCTATGTTCCCAGTGGGGCAGGTCCCCACACATGAATGAAAGTACACCATTGTTTTATATTAATATATTGACTATGTTCATTAACATGCTGTTAATTATAACACATGGTACATTTGTCTGAATTCATAAGTTTTGATTTTGCCTCAAATATTTAATGTTTTAAACTGTGAACAAAAAGATCTTCTCTATAATATGCATTTTAAAAGAGATACTTTTTTCAAGCATTATCTTGACTGCTGTACTATGCTGTGGGATATTCTGTATGGCAAATATGTTGCTAATAAAACACTGATTGGCCAGTGGCTAGGCAGGAAGTATAGGCGGGACTAACAGAGAGAATTAAAAGAACAGGAAGGCGGAGGGAGACACTGCCAGCCGCTGCCAGGACAAGCAGCATGTAAAGATGCCGGTAAGCCATGAGCCATGTGGCAAGGTATAGATTAACAGAAATGGATTAATTTAAGATATAAGGACAGTTAGCAAGAAGCCTGCCATGACCATACAGTTTGTAAGCAATATAAGTCTCTTTGTTTACTTGGTTGGGTCTGAGCGGCTGTGGGACTGGCAGGTGAAAGAGATTTGTCCTGACCGTGGGCCAGGCAAGAAAACTCTAGCTACAGTACTAATCCTTTTTTATTGCTGTAGTGAAACATCATGGCCAAGACAAGTTATAGGGGAGAAAGGGGGTTTGTTTGTGCTGTGGTGCCATCAGGATAAGAGTCTGTCATAGCAGGGAGACAAGACAACAAGAAGCAGACATCATGGCAGGAACACAAACTTAAGTGCTCACATCATGAATCACAATCAGGAAGCAGGGAGAATAAACTTGGAATAACATGAGTCTTCAGATTCCCAAAGCCCAGCTCCAGGGACATCCTTAGTTCAAGCAAGAACATACAACTTAAACTTTCCATCACTAATTGGAGACCATATATTCAAATGCCTATGACTATGCAGGATAGTCCATTAAAATCACCATGACTATTAAGTGTTTTCATTAGAGTTTGAAATTCTATCATTAAATCCTTGATAATCAGCATAGAAGACATCACTAAAGTTATATAAACTGCTGTCTAACATTATGACACACTTCATAAAACTACTCTGTATAAAACTATCATCCTTGTTAAAGACTGATAAGAGAATGTTTCCCACACAGAAAATAAATATTAGTGTTTTAGGAAGAGATAAATACATTGTGAATTATCAACTTCTAGTAACAACAGTAAAGTAAATTCCACATGAAAACATGTTGGACTTTCTGAAAATCTGACTGACTTGAAGTTGTGGAAGCATCTTGTGTTCTTTGTTACTAGTATTTCTAAGTTTCTATTTATATAAAAGCAATTATTAGCATCAAGGAATTGGCTTAAATGGTGCGGCACTTCCAAAAGCTTATCTGAAATGCTTTAATGATTGTTTTGTACGGCAAAGAGAACAGAAGAATAGCACAAAGCAGCTGAGTGCTTGTGGAAACACAGACAGCATCCAATCATCCTGGAGCTTAGACTTGTGCAAGATGGAAGTTAGCTGCATCCAATTAAAATCAAACCTTTGAGCATAATGAGCTTAGCCTCCAAAGAACAGCATGTCCTAGATAGACATAGTTTAAAAATCTATAGGAAAAATATGAAGATTGTATAACACAATGAAAATTTTGTAATGCGAAAAAGTTAACAGTGATTTGACTAAGTGTACTCTAGACATTTATAAGTTGTTGACTTGTGATGTACATTCAATGTTTTATTTTATTATTTTTATCTATCTATCATCTATCTATCTATCTATCATCTATCTATCTATTTATTTGTTTTTTAAGAAAGGTTTTTTTTTCATTTTATATACCAAGCCCAATTTCTCCTTCCTCCTCTTCTCCCGCCCCCACCTTTCCCCCATCCCACCCTCCATCTACTCATCAGAGAGGGTAAGGCCTCCCTTGAGGAGTCAACAAAGTATGACATACTAAATTGAAGCAGGACCAGGCCCCTCCCTGCTGTGTCCAGGCTGAGCAAGGTATCACACCCTAGGGAATGTGTTCCAAAAGCCATTTTGTTCATCTGGGATATGAAATTTGTAGGCAAATGGATCGTCCAGAGTGAGGTAACCTAGACCCAGAAAGACAAACATGGTATGTACTCACTCATAAGTGGATATTAAACACAAAGCAAAGGATAACCAGGCTACAATCCACAACCCCAGAGAAGCTAGGTAAAGAGGAGGACCCTAAGAAGGCCACGCATGGAAGGCCTCAGGAAGGGAAAATAGTGAAGTTCTCCTAGGTAAACTGGGAGGGGGGGTAGAAGAGAAGGGATGGGGGATGGGAACAGTAGGATTTTTAAATGTTCAGAAGTTGTTTAAAACATGGACCCCTCCTAATCCCATGCATTGGAGAAACTTGGTCAATGGCATCTGGTCAGGTTTTCATAATACAATTGAAAGTCCACAATATACTCACTGCTCTGACAAAAATGATTAAAAAACCTGACATGAATGCTGCTTTTTCATAAGAAAAAAAAATGTGTCAATTCTTCCATCAAGGTTAAGAATATTGCTTGCTCATCTTTGTCATGAAAGGTGAACAAGCGTTTTAGATTGCTGTTGCAAAGGAGTTCAACCACCAAGCCTTGCATCATGTGCATATTTGTCTTCCACTTTAATGTTCTAAAAATATTACCATATAGGACTTGATAGAGGTTTTCTATGAAATAAAACTAGAAAGACAAATAACAAAAATATACTATTAAGGAATCATGCAAAATAATTTTACAATATAATTATCAACTGTCAATTTTCAATTGTCAAGGAAACTGCCAAAATATTTCCCTAGTACTAGCAATAGTTGATAATAATTTCAGTAATCCTACCAATAAATTTAACTAAAGTCCATATTATCATCAATCTGTCTCACACTACTATGCATTTTTCCTTCATATCTTGCCTCAAGACAAAATTAAATTATGCTCATCATAGTATTAAATAATAAGCACACAAAACATCAGGAATGTTGTTGCACGAAACCTATATGGTCTTATAATAAAAAAAAAAAAACTGGAGCCAGCTATTGGGTAAATGCTGAAAAATCAGAGAGACAAAGGAACAAGGCACTAGAGAAACTTCTCACCACGACCGAATTCTCAGGCGGGATAAAAGTTGAGATCGTATCTCCACAAATCCTCGGACTGCAACCCTCTGAGTCCTCAGCTAAGAAGACTAGTTCCTGGATAGTCACACCTTATATACCTTTCTCTGTGCAGCCTTTCCGCTTTCTTCCTAGTGCTGGGATTAATGGCATGTATGCTTCCCAAATACTGTTAGCCAAGGCATGAGATTGCAAGTGATGTGATTAAAGGTGTGTGACTCCCAAGCACCTGGATTAAAGGTGTGTGCCACCACTGCCTGGCTCTGTTTCTCTCCTAGACTGAATCAATCTCATGTAGTCCAGGGTGGCTTTGAACTCACAGAGATCCAGATGAATCTCTGCCTTCGGAGTACTAGGATTAAAGGTCTGTGCCACCACTGCCTGACATCTATGTTTAATCTAGTGACTGGCTCTGTCCTCTGATCCTCAGGCAAGCTTTATTTGATACACAATATAGCACCACAGAATGTAGTCTATAGTTTCATAATACTAATAGAAACATAGAATGTACAATATTGTCATTACAGAATTTGATGAAACTTGTTTATTTATTTATTTATTACTTCTTAAGATTTTAATTGTTAGATAGATAGATAGATAGATAGATACATACATACATACATACATACATACATACAGGTATATCATCATCTCAATCCTTCTTCTTTTTCCAACTCCTCTCCTTTCCATTTCTCTCAAATTTATGTTCTTGTTTTATTTTATTGGTTTTGTTACATATCTGGATACCTATATATAAAAATGAAGTATACTGAGTCAAATTAGTGTTGCTGTTTTCAGGGCCGACTATTTGGCATTGGGTAAGCATTTGGAGAGTGTATCTGCAGTAGATAATTGCCTGCTTACTATGTAGTCCAAACTGCACTGGAAATCATTTCATAGCTCAGGCTGTTTCCCACAGTTGTGATAATTATCTTGCCTGAGTGTCCCAAATGCTAGATTTGAAGATATGCAGCACCTCACCTAGTTCAAATTTCATGGAAGTTGCTAAAAAAAATTGTTAGAAGACACCATTTATGTTCTACAGTATGTTGAGAAAAAATGTTCTTCTCACATTCATAAGAGTGTTACTGAAAAAAGGATTTAAGTACCACTGCTTTGCAATAAATGCTTTTGAAAGTTAGTTTATGAACATTTTAAAAATGCTAAAATTATGACAGTTTTTTTTAATTTATCAGAAAATGTGTAGAAGGAATGAAAAGTAAGCCTGATCATGATTTATGACAATTCTTTGAATTCATTGTCCAGGTTTGTCCCTGCATTATGTTGTATTTATGTTGTACTTTAGTTGGTAATGTTTTTAAGAAGGTATTTTCTTTTAGTTTTGAATTTGCGAAATGGAGTCCAGATCTATCAGCATTCTAGGCAAATTCTCAATCACGAAGCTATGCCTCAACCTCTCTCAGCAATCTTCCTAACTGATATAAGTATGCAAAAGATGAAATGATGGCAGTTTTGTGATGACCATTTTATTTACTTATTCTTATTAGTGATAGACCCCAGGACCTCATGAATGCTGAGAGGAGACTATCAATGAACTATGTTTCAAGAATGTCCTGCCTTCTCTGGCCTTTCATCCACTCCTTCTGTGTATCACAATGTGGAAATGCAATAGTAGGGCCTCTCTTGAGTCTTTATTTCCTTACAGCCCTTGCCTCTTTCATTTCTCCTTCATTCGCTTCCTCCTCCTCCTCAAAATTTTCCTGTTATTATTTATCTTCCTTCTGTGCCTTCCATCTTTGATAGTTCCAGAACTTTACGATTTCATGGGATACAATGGCACAGAATATGAAGTCACCTGCAACACAAATGTGGCTACCTCTGCTTAATCCATCAAAAAAAAAATTGGAAAAAGAGGGCCAAATCAACAAAGCTGTCTTTTGAGTTCCACATATGTGTTGTGATGTATACCTGCTGTCACAAACATCAAACACACAGATGCATAAATTCAAAATTATGATGAGGATCATGATGAAGGACAGTAAAAATAATAACATAATGTGTACCTTGAGAAATCATCTCTTTCAAATACTGTGCACTTTTTCTAAAAAACATTTATTAGATTGAGACTTAAAATTTTATGTTTTTTCATTAAAGTAGTAATATTATATATGTTGACCAATTTCTTTGGAAAACTGGGGAGACTCAGGTCACTATGTGCTCATTGGGTTTGTTTTTGTCATTGTTGTTGTTGTTTATTACTTCAGCTAGAAGTTTGCTACATTTGTTTTTGTGAACATTCCAGACCAAAGTCCTATTCTGAACAGTTCTGTGATATCTTTGCCTTTAGACATAATTCCTACTTGTAAAACAATCATTTGCAAATGAGCTTTCAAGACTCTATGTTATTCCCACAGAAGTACATTTGTATACCTGAATGTGTGTATTCTACCTTGAACTCTGGAATTAAAGATTACTAGGAAAAAAAAGATGACATATTGATTTTGTCTTTTTTGTCTATGAATGAATAGAAGAATACATAGATGATATATGCACATATATATAAACACATATGTATGTAAACACACACATATATATACATACATATGTATATACATATAGACATATACATGTATGTGTCAAATTGATATTCAAAATAAACCCCAATAAATTGTCTAATTTTACATAATTATTGACTAGGAGCAGAGATGGGAGACCATTATAAAGTGTATCTGCTTTGTAAAGGTTATAACTTTGTAACTGGAATGACATCAGTATTTCTTCTATTAATAGTGTTCAAAACAAAATCGCATTATCAGTATAAAGCTGTTCAATGCTTCTCAAACTGTTAAAGCTCTTTATGTACTAAGCAATAATTAAATTTAAGGAAAACTACTGTTTTGTCAGGATATATCTCTTGCAACTTAAAGATACTTCATATGTTTAAACAGAAAATTTGAAAAAAGCCTCCAAATACACAAGTATTTTATACAGGTTTTATTATTTCACATGTGTCAGCTTTATAGAAAAAAAAGGTCCTTAGTTATGAGCTGTTCTGAAAAAGATTAATTTTCCTTAACAACACAGCATGTGTGCATCTGATTTCTACATCATTTTCTTTCTTCAGAAAAGGGATTGGTTTAAAAAATTAAAGATACAAATTTCCAAATAAAACTCCTTTTTAATTTCTGCTTATAGCCTTTTTGAAAACAGTTATAAAATATTTTTCTTCTCTAAGTTTTCTAAATTAGGTAATATTGAAAACTAGAACATTACTTCTATAAGTTACACTTATTTACTAAATGATTAATGTGAAAATACTGTATACATATACACAATTAACAAAGGATACATAAAAAATAGAATTTGAAGGACATATCAGATTAAAGTGTTTGACTTTGTAAAGTACATGTCCTTTGGAAAATATAAACAGAAAATTTAATATGAGTATCCTGTGTTCCCTGAAGTGAAACACAGTGACTAATGTTGTTGCAGGGCCTAGCTCATCATAATTCATTGTGTTTTTCTCATGTCAAGAGTGCAGATAGCCAGCATTCATCTCCATTGTACTTCCTTTCCTACCGCTTCAGATTTAGTAGTTATGAAATGAGCAGTACTCGTGCGGACTTAGCCCAGTGACACCTCTTTTAGCCTCAAAATCTAAGAGTTTTTGTATTTATATTTGAGGGTTGGGGATTTGTATTTGAGGGTTGGGGATTTAGCTCAGTGGTAGAGCGCTTGCCTAGCAAGCGCAAGGCCCTGGGTTCAGTCCTCAGCTCAAAAAAAAAAGAAAAAGAAAAAAAAAGTCAAGATTTGTATTTGTATTTGTATGTGTGTACATGTAGATTGGGGCATGGCATGTGCCTATGTGTGCATGTGTTTGTGGAAGCCAGAGGACAACTGCCGGTGTTGATCCTTTGCTGGAGTCTTCCTTTGCTTTTTGTTTGTTTGTTTTCTATTTGCTTTTGTTTGCTTTTCCTTCACCAGGGTCTCCCACTGCCAGGGGCTTGACAAAGAAGCTGAGCTAGCAGGTGCCTAGATCCTTGGGGATCTGATTGCCCACACTTCACTGGTGCAGAGATTACACGTGAGTGCCAACATATCTAAGCTTCAAATGTGAGTGCTAGGTATTGGACTCAGGTCACTGTGCTTGCATAGCAAACAGATTCTGAATGAACAATCATTCCAGTTTATTTTCCAACTTCTAATCAATGAAGTTAAACACTAATCAACAAAACTGAAATTTTAATTAACAATCTCAGATATATTATCAAGAGTTGGAGAATGAGTACCAACAATAATGAAATAGTCATAAACCCTTTATTTATGTTGCTAGAAAACTAAAAATTAATTTAAAAATGCTTTATCTTGTTTTTTAGCAAAACATATATTACCTTTATTTCAAGATAAAGAAATAGAAGATAAGCAGTTTTGTTTAACTTTTATATTCTTTGGAGTTTTACCAGAGATAAATAAAAATATTAACTTTCATATATTACATATATATGTATATGTGAAAAGTTAGTTGTGAATAGACTTATATCCTTCTTAAACATCTAGACACATTGACAAACACAAACACAACCATATAGGCACATGCTTGCACATACAAACATATGTACAGAGTTCCCTTACATATGTAGAAGTCTGAATTTTTAATCTGGAGTTGCATCTCATGTAAATTCTTAATTAAAAAGAAAAAAATGATAATTGACAGTTAGAAAAGTACTTTATTAAAAGTAAATTATGTTCCAAAACTTTAAACCAAGAATTAGGGTGTTATAAGATTGAATAAGATTTTATAATATCACTATAATTGTATTTTAATCTAAAGTTACTTAATCATTCTACATAAATGAAACTCTTCAGGAAATTGAATTTTAATGGGTTTAGTGCAAGCGTGAATATATATTTTATTTCTTAGAATACTACATTTAATAGAGGGAATGTGGTAAGAAATCTGATATTTAATTCATTCACACATGAAGATTTAAAAAAAAAACCTAAAATCTGTATCTTGGTTTGGTTTGTAAAATAGGTATATTTTCATCTCACTAGTATTTAGGATAAAGTTCTATGTATTTTCTAGAGATAATTTCTTAATAATTTAAGTAGCTCTCATGTAAATATGATCTAATAAAAGTAAACAATACTATTTTGAGTGCATTTGCTTAATAATCCATGAGTAACCATGAATTATTAAGTTATTCTCTGTTGATTTTTTATGTTCATTTTCTTCCCTTACTCAGTTAAAATGCATGCATTTTTCATAAAATTGTACTTAATTAATGTAATTCAAGTCAGATGCTGTCAAATTTTGAGATAGGTGTTACTATCATATGTCTTCCATTTTAATGAATATTTGTATATATGTTTGTATATCAATAATTTTTCAGGTTTAGTCGAACTCATAATAATGAGGTATATATTTGCTACATACTCAAGATGCTTCTTCTTCTTCTTCTTCTTCTTCTTCTTCTTCTTCTTCTTCTTCTTCTTCTCCTCCTCCTCCTCCTCCTCCTCCTCCTCCTCCTTCTTCTTCTTCTTGAAATGAGAATTATTCATGTCCCTCCTTATCTCTTTGTATATTAACTATTTTGTTTTATAATATGTTTTGACACAACTGTTTCAACTTCTTACAATAAATTGTTTCCATGACTAGTTAGCATATATGATGTCTATAATGATTTAATTGATTGTTTTTACTATAATCAATTACAAAAAGAGGTAGAAATCTTCCTTTAAAAAATATCTTGTAATGAAAGGAAATAGCTCTGGATTTTGACACTGTGAAGTCCAGCAATGTATGAAAATCAATGAATTAATCAAATTTTGACATTTGAGCAAAGTAAAACCTGAAGACCCTTGGTGGTCTTAGAAGTAACAGTTGGAGACATCACACTTCAGTTTTCTTTACAGTCGTCCACCACATCTGTGTTTTACCCTCTTCCTGTTCTTCGTTCATAATGATCCTCAAGGCTTGGTAGGGAGTGGTTAGGGTTGAACATTTGTTATTTTTGCAGGCTTCTGTGGTAATAACTGTCTACTGCAAATAGAAGCTTCTCAGGTAAAAATTGAGAAATGTATTGATCTATAGGTATGACAATAAGTTATTAGGGGTTTAATCAATGCTGTATTAATTACTTTTCCACTGCTATGATAAACATCATGACGAAGGCAACTTATAGGACTCAATGTTTATCTTGGCTTATGGTTCCATTGGGTTATAATCAATATTGCAGGGACAACTTGACAGCAACAGACTAGAAGACTGGCACAGCCACTGAGTGCTCATATTCCGAACCCAAAAAAAGTACAAAATGGACTGTAAATAATACATGGCTTTTGAAGCCTCAAAGCCCACCTCCAACTTCATATTACCCCAGCAAGGCAACTCTTCCTGACCATACCCAAACTGGCTATCAGCAGGGTTCCAAATATTCCAATGCACAAAAATACAAGGAATAACTTACACAAAGAACCACAAATACTGTTTCCATTTAGTGGCACAGTAACAATTGAACACTCCAGGGCCTATTACCTGTCTAACCACAGGTTCTTTGCTCAATGATGTTATCAGGTATGTAATTCAAACAGTGGAGCAGAACATAAATCTAATGAGAAGAGATTGGTTATGCCACAATATTTCTGCCACTATGGCAACATTGGGTTAGGCCTGACAGGTCTCATGACATTGCACCTCTCTGGATTCATATCTGGGTACAGTGATTGCTATATCTCTCTTCTGGGAGCACTCAGAACACCCTTACGTATTAGAAAGCAATCAGGTACGAGTGAAATTCCAGATTGATAATAGCTTAATTTCTTTATAATCTTTGACTCAAGTAGGTGGCTGCCCTATATACATATAGGAACTTACTATCAATTTTTGGGTGTTTACCAAGAAAAGGGCATAATAATAATAATAATAATAATAATAATAATAATAATAAATAATAATAATAATAATAATAATAATAATAATAATAATAGTGTTTGGGTTTGTCTATGAGTTCTCACTAGCCACAACTCCAAAAGAAGTAACTCATTCACAGGAATGGGATTATTTATTTGTGAGTTTACAGTGTCTAGTAGGAGCATGTCCTGTTATAGGAAAACTTGATTTTCAACTCTTTCTATATATATATATATATATATATATGCACACATATACATATACATATGCATTAGGAAGCCTCTATAATAGTAGATGCCCATGTATTTTTGAAGTGTTTAATGTTACATATCTCTCCAATATTTACTTGTGACCTTTTCATCTGTTCCCTACCCTTGTCATGTTTAGAAAATGAATAAATAAGCAAAATATAAAAAAATTTAAACATTCCCCTGCTTCAGTGATTTCAGTTTCCTTAGAGGGATTCTGAGCCTTGAAACAATAAGCAGACATCTATGTGTGTATTGTGTGTTCATGCAAGTCTTCATGCATGTGCATGTGTATGTTATTGTAATATGGCCAGAATATACATGCATCACTTAACCCGACTTCTCCAAGCATCTACATTTCACTTATGGAAATTTAAGTTAATTCAAAATCTAGTACAAAACAAATCAATTGAGGGAAACAAAAATAGCAAGATACATATGAAAATGAAGTACCTATTAGTAAGCTAAAAGAGGAAAACAATTTGAAAGGCACATGCTACATCATACTAACTACATCACATTGTTGAATAACTAAAACTTTCAATACTGTAAAATGATCACTGGATACCATGAAATACCTGGGAAGAAAAGAATAAGAGGAAAAAAACTATTAATACAGTAGATTAATTAGACATGAAAATACAGGGGTGAATGTAACTCACACATTTGAAAAAGTATGTAGTGTTTTAGATCATGATTGGAGATATTAGATATTTTGTTCTCATTTTTTTCTGTAAACTTAAATCTTTAAAGTTTAAAGGCTTTAAAAATAAATTTTATTGTAGCAGTAATCTTAGATGGTCTTATTAATAAAATCTAACCTGAGCCAGGTATTGGGGTGAACTGGGAGATTAGAGAACAAGAACAAGCCACAGCTACCTTACCTCGCCGGATCCTCAGCTGGTCTTGTTTCCTCTGACTGGAGGCCTCTGAGTCCTCATCCAGAATGGTTCTCAGCTGAACTGCTGCTAGAAGCCTGAAAGCTTGACCAACCAAATGCTTAACCAGGCTAAATGCTTCTAGTTTCTGGTCCTCACGCCTTATATATCTTTCTGCTTCCTACCTCATGCCCTGGGATTAAAGGCGTGAGTCACCATGCTTGGTTGTATCCTTGAACACATGGATTTCTGCCTCTGGAATGTTAGGATTAAAGGCATGCGCGACCACTGCCTATCCTCTATGTTTAACATTGTGGCTGTTCTGTCTCTGACCCCAGATAAGTTTATTAGGGTGCACAATATTTTGCGGAACAGAAAACCACCTCATTTTATTATGTAAAATTTCAGAAAATATGTTTGTACAATTATTTTTGAATTATGAGTAAATAAAAATAGTATCTTTTCAAATAAAAATTACAAAATCATGATAGATGAAAACTTACCATTATCAATCAAATACGTTTGCTCTAAAACAATCTGTTATATTTAATATTTATATATTAAGTAAATCACTCCCTTTCCCACTATATTCTTTACCTCATCATGTCTTTATTAATTTTAGAATTATTTTTCCAAAAGTAATATGTTGCCTTGTTTGTTTTTAAAGACTGTATAAAAAAGAGAATGTGTCTTTTTCCTGAGGTTCTCTTGTTTTTTTTTTTTTTTTGGTTTTTTTTTTTTTTTTTTTGGTTTTTTTTCGAGACAGGGTTTCTCTGTGTAGCTTTGCGCCTTTCCTGGAGCTCACTTGGTAGCCCAGGCTGGCCTCGAACTCACAGAGATCCGCCTGCCTCTGCCTCCCGAGTGCTGGGATTAAAGGCGTGCGCCACCACCGCCTGGCTTTCCTGAGGTTCTAATGGAAACATGACTATAGTCATTGCTTTTCAGGAACATATTCATTTTGTATATGAATGTAACACGTCCCCATTTATTTTCCTGTGGTGTGTCCATGTGTCTCAATGATTCAGTCATCTGTTGTATCTTTTTCTCAGCTTCAGTAGCCATACCCTCTCCTCACCTTGGAAAAGGAATATTGGTATAAATGTCTTGTTATATCTTAATATAGATGCCTGTGTCTGGATTCAATATTCTGAAGTCTTACTCATGTTTCTTATGTTATAATGCCAAAAAAATAACACGATTCTGAAATATTGCTACTAAAACCTTAAAATTCATGTATCCCTACGTTTTTTCATTCTACAGTCAAATACAAAGATGTCTCATTATTCTGTTGTTTGGAATATTTTAGTGGAATTCTACAATTGCCACTGTTCTAAATAGAATGCACATGTCATGAAAAATATATTTTTACTGTCTTTGGGGAGAAGGAGCTCAAAGGAAGAGCATTTTTTAAGGTCAGGCCTAATAATTGGATTTATAAGAAAAATTTTATGTTGTCTATGTCCTTTTAAGACACTAGCAATTCTTTCAGAATTGTGCAAAAGAATAAAGCTAGATTTATATTTGTCCTGAATAATATTTAGATTATAGATGACTAAATAGTTAACACAAGAAAGAAGATGAAAAACCTACCCAGTCCCAGTAGACACATCTATAAAACACCTCCAGCTCAGCGAATACAGTGAAGAAGGTTCAAGAAAAATTGTAAGTGCAAGAAGATGGGGGAGCTTGCTGTGAGTAGTGTCTCCTAGTACTTTCACAAGATGCACTCCTAATGTCTCACCAACATGACTGCCCTGCAAGAGTTCAACAAGGATGTTACCAATGCACATGCTAAACTACGTGGAGACAAGTCCATGAGGATTCAACTCTACACATAGAACTATGGCTACTTAGGGAAGCTAAGATCA
>CABHPP010136876.1:0-13406 GCA_902168425.1 Peromyscus attwateri
CATTCAACTAGACTTTCTTCAGGACCTTCTGAGTGGACAGGGTAATTAGAGGCCCATAAGAACTTAGAGATGGTTTTGAAAGGCCCCAGGGATGAACTTTCTACTATTACACTGTGGAATGAACATGGTATCAAATAGCCCTCTGAATCCTTATTTCTGTACCTGTGCCATCCATGGCTGTTAATGCTGAAGCTCACAAGTGACCGAAGTGCAAAGACAAAGTATCAGTTCCCCCACAAAGAAACTAGACATCTATATCACACACACACACACACACACACACACACACACACACACACACACACCAGGGCTCAGGGGCCATTGACAAACAAGGGGCAGGAAGATCATAAGAGTGGGAGGTTGGAGAGAACCAGAGCCGAACAGTGTCTTCTGGACATGACAGGATGCTGTACTCAGGAACCCACAGCAGCTGTGGCTGCCCACCTAAGACCTGTACAAGATCAAGCCAGACAGCACCCCAGCACTAAGTGGGAAGGGGTTCAAGAGCTGCTACCCTTAACTGAAGTGCTGTGGACAGTTGATGGATTTTGGAGGAGGGAAGTCAGTTTACGGTATGGTTCCTCAGAAGTCAAGCATGTTCCAGTGAATGACCCCATACTCAGAAGTATGCGGGCTGCACAAGTGGGAGTCGGTGGGCTATTATAAAAGAAAAAGATGAGGACATGGAGCTGTGGGGGAGGGGTGGGATGGATCTGGAGGAGTTGGGGGACGAGTTGAGTTGCATTGTATAAGATTCTCAAAGAATTAATGCAATTTTTAAAAATCATAATAAAAAGTAAGCCTTGTAAATGACCAGGCAGGCCTAGAAAATGAAAGCATGGTGGTAAGGAATTCTGGAAGACAGCCATTTCACACAGCTGACATCCTTCTACAAGCCCAAGATTCTGGAGGAATGTGTTTTATGAGCTAGTCAGAGAAGTTCTCTCTCTGAAGCAGTTCAGCTCTCCTCATAAAAGTGGACATTATAGAACAAAACAAGTCCATGAAGCTGGCGGTTCCTGTGGTGGCCCACCATACCAGAAAGAGACTCATTTCCATATAGTATGTTTGAGTGATTTCATTGCCAGACTGTGAAGTGCTGAGTGTGCAGGATTCAGCTGAATCAAAGGCAGCAGCCCCTTTATGCTGAACCTTCTTCTAGCCTACAATTCACTCTGTCCTCGGCTCCTGTGTACTCCCAGCCTAGGGGAGCTTAATTTCCATGAAGATGATCATTAGAAAGATTAGAGATATTCAAAGTGCAAAGGAGTAAAGTACCAATGAATTAGGAGAGACTCTTCCCTGACTTCAATTCTGCAAACTGATGGGGTGCAATCATCTTTGTTCAGATGGAAGGGAGTTGAGGGGACGACCCAGGCGGTGTAGTGTCTGTTATGTATGTAAAGCACCCTGAGTTCAGAGCACAGCACATATGCAGAAAGGACGGACACCGTGACACACGCCTGTCTTTCTAGTGCTGGGGAGGTGGACACAGGCAGACCTCTAGGGCTCTCCGGCCAGCGGGTCTATCCAAACCGGTGAGTTCCAGGTTCAGTGAGAGACCCTGTCTCAAGAAAAAAAAAAGATGATGAGCACCTAATGAATGACATTCAACATCCACCTCTGGCCTTCACATTTACCCACAATTCCTCCCCCCCCCCACACACACACATGCACCCAGAAAAGGACATAGCAGTTCCAACAATACTTTCATCCAAACAACGCCCAAACCCTAACAAAGGAATCAGTCATGTTTTCTTCTCTTACATCTTTCTTCATTTAATGTCCTCAAAGAAAAGAGGAGTAAAGAGCCATTGAACAAAGCAGGGAACTTAAGTATGTGTGTGTGTGTGTGGGGGGGGTGTCAGGATTTGTTTCCCAAAGTTTGTTTGTTCTGGCAGACTTTCACTTGTTCCTTGCAGATCAATATCTGCCTCCTGTCACTCCCCCTCAACTTGGCAGCCTACAAGAAATGAGTTTCTTCAAGAGTGAGACGCACTGATGGGGTGTGGATTGGGACATCTATCACAGATCTGAGTTTGGGGGCTCCTTCTTCCTGAGGAGAATGGATGAAGCCAGAGCATCTGCTTAGCTGAAGATGGAATGTTTGCTCAGGGGAAAATATAATCAGTTTTTAATTAAGAAAGCTTTGACAAGAATAAAATCACAGAAAGAAATATGTTTGCTTTCTTTTCAGTCCTAAAAGAGGCTGTCCCTGGAAATAACTTCTCGTCAGGATTGGCCTTCCTTACTCTCAGCTCTGTAGAGCCAGGGGTTTCCCATAATCCACAGGGGACAGGCTGTGGCCAAGACTCAGCTTGGGGGAAAGAGGATCTTTGTAGTGTGTATGTATGTGTGTGTGTGCATGTGTGTAGTGTGTGTTTGTGTATGTGTAGTGTGTATGTGTAGTGTTATTGGTGTAAATATTAAGGCCACTCCACGTAGTTAAAAGGAGATTTATTTAAAGGCGTAACTTAAAAATGAAGGGATAAGTAGATTGAGGGTTCTGTGAAAGACGCAGCGTAGTCCGGCGATGTTCTCTGGAGAACTCTCCTCCGGCCACCTCTCGCATCCAGCTTCCACCAGCAAGAGAACGCCGCACGTCCTGCTCCCTGGTCTTCGGGGGGCCCTCCCTTGGCCCCTCCTTGTAGGCGTGACAGTTACCAAAGCCTCAATGGGGGTGGAACTTCCAGACCAAAGCTGGAATGGCTACCCACTACATAGTGTGTATGTGTAGTGTGTATGTATGTGTGTGTACATGTGTGTAGTGTGTGTTTGTGTATGTGTAGTGTGTATGTGTGTGTGTGTGTGTGTGTGTGTGTGTGTGTTGTATGTATGTGTATATGTCTATGTGCAATGCATGTAAAGGCCATAAGTCCATTACACCTATCTTCCTTAGTATTTCTCCATTGTGGTTTTGTAGATGGGGTCTCTCTGATTTAGGTAGGCTGGCTGGCCAGCAAGCCATGGGAGTCAAACTACTTCTCCAGCATGGGATTACAAACATGTGCCACCACATCTGGCTTTTTGTGTGTGTTCTAGGTATTGAACTAAGGTTTTCCTTACCTAGCATGTACTTTGCCAATAGAAACAAATTCCTAGTCCAGCATACATGTTGATAGCACTTGTTTTACCTAAAGAGACATAATGGAAAGCAAACATATTTCTTGTGCAAAGCTGTGGTGCCCATAAGCCTATCCTGTAACAGCAAAGGTTTGGGTTCTAGAATATGCCAGGGAGGAATATGCCTTTTAGAGAAAGACAAATGGAGATACACTGGGCCTAACTAAAACTAGAGGCAAAGGAGATGTCGGGAAGGGAAGAGGGTCAGGTTGGAAGCCTTGATCAAGCTAAGAAAGATAAAGTAGCCCCTGTATCCTGGCTGCATCTGAGAGAAAGAAGAAAGCCGAGAGGTGTCTAAGAGGTGGGTACCAGGAAACAGAAATCAATAACTCTGAGTCATAAAATCAGAAAGGCACTGAACACCTGGACAGTGCAGCGGACAAGGAAGAAATAACCTTGAGCCAATATCCGAAGAAAAAACACCAAACTTCTTGCCGTGGCCTGTGCAATGGAGATTCTGACTCTCCAATAAACGTGCAAACTCCTGTTGATGTTGTCCATATCTATGGTGCTATATACATTGTTTGGAGTAAGCCTAAACTTGTAAAGCTTTCAAGAACTCATTTGGGATTTCTATGCCCATCGTGTGTGTGTGTGTGTGTGTGTGTGTGTGTGTGTGTGTGTGTGTGTGAGTGAGTGATAGGTGCACACACCCATGTGCAGTATATTTCTGAGGATCAAACCTCAGGGCTTATATGTCCTAGGCAGGTACTTTGCGAGAGACTACCTTCCCAGTCCTCCCTTTACTTCTTTTTTTTTAAAGGTAGGATGTCACTAAATTTCTCAAGCTGGTCTTGAACTCACTCAGGAGCCCAGGCAAGCCTTAAACTTTTGATCCTCCTGTCTCAGCCTCCCAGCTGATTTTAGGCCTGTATTATCAGGCCTATCTACCCTTGTCTTTAAAATGACCTTCTCTTAATCCTAAAATGAGGATTCTCCTAATCTGTGGATTTTAACACCTAATTTCTGTAGCTGAGGGAGAAGCTTTTAGGGTACAACTTTAGTTTACAACTCTCCTGCATGTACTGTTGGTCCACAAACTGAGAAACCTCGGCAACAAGCATGAAATTCTGCAACTAGGACCTTAGCCCCCGTCCTGTCATTTTCTGGCCTTGAAACTCTTCCGTCCCTCCAGAGGAGGGCACATCATCTAATGTCTTTTTGCAGGGGTAGTGGTGTGTGAGTGTATGCAAGCACACATGCATGCTTCAGGATGTGTATGAGGTCATAGGGCAACTTTTCGGAACAGGTTTGACTGTTGTTCCGGGGATCATACTCAGGTCATCAGACTTGCACAGTAAGTTCTTGCTGAGCCCTCTCACAAGCCTCATTTTCTTGTGTATTAACATAGGAATGCATCCATCTTGAGAGGACTTCTGGTGGACTGAAGTGAGACTCTGTACGTGAAACAAGCTTACAAATTTTTAGTTGCACTCACACATACAAAGCATTGTGTATGTAGAAAGTATGATTCTACCATGGAAAGAACACAAAACACACAGGAAAACTGCTGGGTATTCAGATACAATGTAAAACAAATTTAACCATTCTCACCATGGAAATAAAATCAACTATAACATGAAACATAATAACATATGAATTTCATATTTATAAAGAAAAGTTCATAGTTACATAGAAAAGCTCCCTATTCTCTAGATGGCATCATAAATAGCTGTGTCTAAGGTTATTTTTAAAAAATAAAATGTCAGGGGCCAATGAGATGGCTCAGCAGGTAAAGGTGCCTGCCACCATAGTCTAACTCCTCAGCCAACCCAGTGAATCAGTGAGGAGAGGGACAGCCACAGCCGCCTTTGGAGGCTATCACTGTAAGGAACCTTTAAGCTGGCCAGAGAAAGGGAGTGCCTTTAAACTGTCATCGTGCTTAATGTGATTAAGCACAAATCCCTAGTCCACCGATGGTCCAGTCACTGGAGTGTGGTTACTTTTGCCATAGTTATGACTAAGGAGCTAACAAGAGCAATATAAGGGACTAAGAGTTTACCTGAGCTCCCCTGTCAGGACGGTTTAAGAAAAGTTACAACCCACCATGGCAGCAGGAACAGGAGGGATCTGGGCACATTGTGCCACCAGGGAGGAAGCAGAGAGGGAGACAAATGCCAGGCTCAGTTCTCTTTCTTCTTTTTCAGTTAGAGCTCCAGCACCTGGATAAAGCCTCCTAGTCAGAGTGGTCTTCCCACCTCACGGACATGCCCAGAGGTTTGTCTCCTGGGTTACTCCAGACCCTGTCAGGTCGACAATCAAGATTAACCATCACAAACAGGCACCTGTTTCTCATGAAGAGGCAGGTTTGTGCTGCGGGGCTCTGCTCTTTGAGCTTAGCTTCATGTAACCCTCCCCCATCATTAACGATCTGCTGTGGGCTGAGTCAGGGTAGGTGGGCAGCATGGCGCGCCCCCAAACTGTCACAGCGAAACAGCCGTGCAGATGGATCGTCCTTCATCTTTCACCAAGAGAGAACACATAAGACCCACACCATTGGCCTAGGGCCTGCACCATCATGAGACCTGTTCTGTGGCTCGTAGGGTGGTATCCGAACACGCAGAGCAAATGGGGCAAGACAGCCACAGCTAAGCTTATGTGCCACATGAACAAGAGTTACTTTGTACCTTTTGGCTTCTGCTAGAAGGATTTCAGCCCCCAAACACAGAGCTCCTTTGTGCTAGACACTGTGTGGGACTCTGGGACAAAGAATGAATATGATCCATTTCCTGTCCTGAGGAACAGAGCAATTCAGGAGCACAAAGCAGAACACAAGGTAAGTTTTGAGAAACCAGAAAACACAGCAATGAAAACAGAGGAGATGAAGAAAACAGAGGGGTTCCCATTTTAGTAATTAGGACTAAGGTTTTCTAGTTCATACTAAAATAAGGAAATATTAACGTGTGCATGAAAATGTTATTACAAACCAGTATTTTTTATAATTTGCATGAATTGATTTTTAAAATGTTAAAACATGAAATCCTGGTTCTTCAAAACTATACCTTAGTTTATTTGTTCAGGAGCCTGGGGAAGTCTTAATTACTATTAGTGCCATCTGTTGACCACAAGAGGAACTGACATAAACGGGGCCGCACTATGCCAGTGTCGAGCTTTCTCTATAAGACCTTTGGGGGACACAAAGTTGAGGTCCATCTGTATGTGATGGCCTCCTTAATTGGGAGGGTGCAGAGAGGACCATGGCTAAGGATAGACAGGCTCTAAGGTCAGATTGCCTTGGGTGATAACCAAACGTATGTAATCTCTGTTGCTTATCTTACCTCATCTCAGATCTTATTCAGTTCTGCAGGGAAAGAACATTTGCTGGGCATGACAGGGTCATGGCACATATGAACTCACAGTAGCTATGACAATCTGCACAAGACCTTCACTAGATCAGGCCATCCAAATCCCAGCATGGGTGGAGGAGGGGTCCATGATGGCCTGCCCACAGCTAGGGACTACTGGCAACTGATGGCTGCTAGCAGGTGGAAAGTCAGGAAGGAGGCTACCCTGCCCCAGTAGATGGTCCTACACCCATACACGTAAGTGGACTGGTGGATTTAAAATAAGAGCAAATGAAGTTGGAAGAGAAAATAGTGAAGAGGAAGGGGGAGGAATGTGAGGGGAGGGAAGGAAAGAATAGGGAGGTACATTAGATCAAAACATATACATGCACAAAATTCTCAAACAATAAAAATAAAGTTTAAAAGGATAAAATAGTAACTATGGCACAGAACAACTGAAGCACAAGTTTAGTCTGTGATGTATGAAAGGAACTTTCATATGCTGGTGGGGAGAACATGCACTTTTGAGCAGCACTGAGAAACCCTTACCCACATCCACTATAACTGGATATACTTCCTCCCACACAGCACTTCACCTGTAAGAATTTAGACCAACATCAATGTGTGTAAGCGGGTACTGGATAATATATTTAAGAACTTCAAAATAACCTTGTGTGAATAATTTTTTTAAAGCTGAAAATAACCCATATTTCCAGCAATAGGGGAGAAGCTACAAACACCGTGGTGTATTCATACCATGGATCACTACAAGTAACACACATTAGACATTGGCAGCTTCACACAGAGAAATGGATAAAAGAGGCTACAAGAACAGCAGTGTACTCATACCATGGATCAGTGAAAGCAACACATACTAGACACTGGCAACTTCACATAGAGAAATGAATGATTTGATCACCAAACAGTAGAGACCATGTGACTCCATGCAAATAACATATGGAAATAGGCTAAATTAATAAATGCTGTTAAAAGACAGCATGGTGACTATTGTCTTTGTCACTGTTCAATTGCTGTGGAGAGACACCATGATTGAGGCAACTCTTATGAAAGGAAGCATCGAATAGAGGGCTTGCTTACAGTTTCAGAGGGTTAGTCCATTATCATCACGGTGAAAGCATGGTGGCATGCAGGTAAATGATGGAGCAGTAGCTGAGAGCTATCCTGATCGGTAGGCAGAGAGAGAGAGAGAGAGAGAGAGAGAGAGAGAGAGAGAGAGAGAGAGAGAGAGAGAGAGACTCAAAACTAACCCCCCAGGCCACACCTCCTCCCGCAAGGCCACACCTCCTAATCCTTCTAATTTTTTCAAATAGTGCTACCCCTGGTGACTAAAAATTTAAATATATGAGCCTATGGGGCCATTCTTATTTAAACTACCAAAGTTATCATCAAAGAGAAGATTAGTTACTGGAGGGAACACTATGAGAATCTCTAAAATCTTGATGTTGCTCTTCACATATCTGAATCTTATTTACTTTGTAAATTTTTTATTAGTGTTTTAATAGTGTTAAGAATATTGAAGGTATCATCTTGTGTTAAAAACACTCAGTGGAGAGCATGTTGATAAAAAGTGTTTGGCATATGTTAATATTATATGTGACTATTATACCATCTTGAGGACAGTGTCAAGAAGTAGAGTGGTTATGGAGGAGAGCTTGTGGGGAATACTGTATTCACACAGAGATACTCATTATCTCAGTAGACAGTCACTGCAGCCAAGCCAACCAAGAGACAACCAACAGCCTGCTTCTGAGTGCAGAACCTGGGAAATATCCTACATGAGAGATGGCCAAGAAGGAGCAGCTGGTTGTGTTCCACTGCAACTGTCCACAAACCAGCCCAAGGCCAGATCTGGCCAGTGAGCTGCAGTTTGCTATGGCTGCTTCTTTCCTGTAACTGAGCATGACCTTGAATAAACCATGTAAACATGCTTCACATCTACAGAGATCACAGGGAACAAGGGGTCCTTCAACATCTGGAGGCAAATCAAATGTACATGACAGCAAGATGCTAAAAACGGACTTTGGGGTGGCCTGCAGAATTGCTAGGCTGGCTGTTCTTTCTTTCAGATGATGAGTAAATAAAGAAAACATGAGAGTAGAGTGCGCTGAGGCTTAGGGGGGAAAGTGGTGAGCATGTTCCCTATGAAATACCACACTGCACTCTGAGTGAAGTACATGATCTGGCCTTCCTGGGTAAGCTGAAGAACTAAATACTCATAATGACGTGTTAATGACCACCAACAAGAACTGGGGGGGAAGACATGGACATGAGATCCCATTTCTCTAACCTAAAAAACTTAAACTTTAATTCTGGTGTGACATCATGGCTACCTGTTGGCTGTATCCCCAAGTACGTATTCAGCTCTCTCTGACATCTTTGACTTACATGTGACAGCAGATTTGATTCTGGAAATAGACTCCATCCACAGGTGAGTGGGTGACCCACATAAGCCAGTCGAGCGGAATGAATCTCATGTTCTTTCAAGAAAATAGTCCCTTTGTCTGAACAGGGTCACATGTGGACAGGAGAAGGCTTGGAACTGCAGCAGCCCTTTGTTACTATGGAGACAGCCAGAGTCAAAATGATACTCATATGTGGAGCTGTGGGGGCAGGGACAAGGGAGCCGTGAGCAATACAGTCACAGTCCTAATGACTCTGGGCCAAATGTCACCTGATACTGACTCACCTTTGCCCTTCTGATTTCACAAACATGAGCCTATACATTCCCTTTATTGTCTTAAGCCAGTCTGATTTGTTTGTTTGTTTTTTCCAAAAAATAATACCTTGGGACTGGAGAGATGGATCAGTGGTTCAGAGCACTGGCTGCTCTTACAGAAAACCTATGTTTGGTTTCCAGCACCTTCCTATACCTCTAGCTCCAGCAGTCCTAATGCCCTCTTCTGGCCTCTGCAGGTGCACATACAGGTAAGTAGGCACACACACAAACAGAACATTTTAACTTTTTATTTATTAATTTAAAAATTATATCCTGATATTCATTCTCCCCCTGATTTGTTTATATGGCACACCTTTATCAAAGATATTAAATAAATGTTTAAAATCATATACTTCTGAAATGTTTTCCCAAAGCTTAACTTGCTTGAGGATACAACAAATGCTTAACTGTCACCAGATTCCAAGCTGATGACAATTCATTTCTCTCATTTCCTTTCTTCCCTCTCTCTCTTCCCCTCCTCTCTCTCTCTCTCTCTCTCTCTCTCTCTCTCTCTCTCTCTCTCTCTCTCTCTGCATGTTCACATGTGAGGGGGTGCACATTGCTTGCATTGCTGCATGTACTTTTGTGTGTGCACATGTGGGGTGGCAGGAGTCTGAAGTTGGAGTCTTCCTCAATTGCTCTCCACTTTATTGAATGAAGCAGGATTCTCTTAACTGAACCCAGAGCTCACCAATTAAACACATCTGCATAGCTTGCTTTCTCCAGGGATCCCCTATCTCTGCCTCCTAAGAGCTAGAACTGCAAGGGGGTGCCACATTCCACTGGCATTTGTGTGTATCCTGGGATCTGAACTATGGTCCTACACCTGCTGCTCACATGGCAAGAACTTTAACTGCTGTCATAGCCCCACCCCTTCCCATGATTCCTAACACAGCCCCACCTGTCCCATGATACCTAACATAGCCCCACCCCTTCCCGTGGTTCCTAAAAGCAAAAAAGGAAGAATCTGAAAGTCCTCAACTCCTTTAATGTGACCAAATGTGAGTGACCATAGTCCACATTCCTGTTCTTGCAAAAGAATTATCCCTTTGGGGCATTAGCTCTAAAACCCACAGAAAAGGGCATCTATTACTATGAGATTACTATTACTATGAGATTCTTTGGGGAAAGAACTTATCCATGGGCAAACATTAAGATACTGGGAGACATTATGTGGTAGGGCACCAGAAAAGAGATCTCTGATTTATTTTGGAAGGAGGTGGTCAGACTGGAGAGTGCTGTTATGTTTCTTTCAATCACTCCTTCAGGAATTAAAGTACCACAGGAAATTTTGAGTCCTCAGCATAGCAGATACATCCACATTAAAAAACAAGGAGCACTGTTGGCCATCCTAACAGTTCTCTCCTACTAGTGAGCATCAAAACAAAGGTCATGTATTAACCAGTCTCTCTGAACCATTTATCTTCTCAAGATCAGCAGGATTCTTAGCCTGCACAGATACAAGGTGGCAAACATCTGTCTTTTAAATGTCATTAGAGAAGGCTAGTACTTTAAACACAAAGTCACCCCCCTTCCATCACTAAGTCAAGCTTTTCTAAATGGCATTCCCCCCTGCAAAGTCAAATATGGATAGAACAGGCTCACTGCAGAAATATGCATTTCCTTCCATGCCCTGAATATCTGAGGGATCAAGTGGGCCGAATGCAAGGCAAGCACACAAGAGCAGCAGACATGGGGCCCTCAAGGCACAGTGGGAATCTTGCTTCCTATTCGGGTTAGATTTCTTAAGAGTTTCCTTTTGGAGTTCCATGGAAACAGAAGGGAACTCTGTGGGAAAGGGAAGGATGGCAGACAGTCTTGAAGCATGAGAGTGTCTTGGGGACAGTCCCTGGTGGCACGAGTCTCTGACCATAGCTTCTTTCTGTACTGACGTACTCACTTCACCTCTTCCAGGACTAAGCTCAACTATAAATGGCACCATTGTCTGGTGCCTGTTGCCTTGAAACCCCTAATGAAGATTTCATTATTCTCCTGTTGCTTTGGGGACACAGGACATTAGCTTTATAACCATTATCCAAAGCAATGATGCCCAAGGCTTATTGTGAAAGAAAATCCAAGGCATTCAGGTGTCATTCTGGCAACTCCCCTGCATAGGAATTCCACTTGCTTTATCTATATTTCTTCCTACATATATTAGGGAACTTTCATCTTCATACCCACAAACCATAAAAGGACCTGAATAGTTCAAGTCACTGCTCAATTAGATAGAATTAAAACTCTTCTCAGTGAGCCACACCTCCTCCAGGCTGCAGAGTAGGCTCAGTTGTGAACATGGAAACACATGAGGATTATGAGGTCAGATCCCCCAGATAAACAACCAGTCACAGCAGGGCACACTTGCGCTGCCAGTCCTGGGAAGTGAAAACAGGAAGGTCTCTGAAGCTGACTGGCCAGCCAGGCTAGCCAAACTGGTGAGCTCCAGGTTCAGTGGGAGACCCTCTCTCAAAATGTAAGTGGGGGCCAGAGAGATGGGCCAATGGATAAGTAAACATTGCTCTTGCAGTGAGTCAGAGTTCAGTTCCCAGCACCCAAGTCAGGTAGCTCAAAACTGCTTGTAACTTCAGCTCCAGGGGTTCTAACACACTATTCTGGCCTCCACAGACACTGCACTCACGTGCATATACACTCACAAAGAAATACATATCATTTAAAATCAAATTAATCTCAGCACTCTCGGGAGGCAGAGCCAGGTGGCTCTCTGTGAGTTTGAGGCCAGCCTGGTCTACAGAGAGAGATTCAAGACAGGTACCAAAACTACACAGAGACACCTGTCTCAGAAAACAAAATAAAAAAATAAATAAATAAATAAATAAAATTTTAAAAAATTAAGATAAAACAATAATATAGTGGAGAAGGAATTGAGGAAGACAGCCCAAATTGACCTCTGTACTCCTTCCTATGAATGCCATGAATGCACACACACAAACATGTGCCCCCAAACACATACACAAATACCCATATCTATAACTTCAAGAAAATCTACTTTTCTGAGGAGAAGACTGGCCAACTAATTACCTAGGGACATTCCATATGATCCTGGTCTATCTGTGTCCCCAGTACTGAGAGAGAACACCATTTCCAATTCTCTGGATCCTTTAGGGAGAAGACTAGAAGTTAGATGTCTCTACCAGTCTGTGAGCATTGTCTGTGACACTGAATACAAGACTCACGATACCATTCATTATCCTGAAATTTCCATTCTCTCTGCAATTAATAGAAACAAAGAATGGTCTGGTTCACAAAGCAAGAAAGAACTTAAATTAGCTTGTAATTCCTCACCCTCACACCCCTCTGATTAACTGTGACTCTAAATCCACCCCCACTAATGACCATGGACATTCCCAAACTCTTTACCAGTCAAGCACAGAGAACAAATTCCACTCGTTCAATAAAAAAAAAAAAAGATGTGTATGTCTGGTTATTTTTTTAGAGCCCCTTTTAAAGGTCAAATTAACTATTAGTAGTAGTGTTTCCCGTTGCATAACGAAAGAATACACATGGTTAACAACTAACGATTACAGGATCTTCTTGCAAACAACAGGTAACAAAAATGATGGACATGGGTTAATGATTTTAGAGTCTCTTAGCATAACCCACGCAAGCATTGTTCCACCTTGAGAGCCCACATGCATTAACATTATAACTCAATTAAGCAACTCTGAGCAAACTGTGCTGGTGGCTGATGACCAATTAAGACCAGATAGCTGTCTACAACCTTCTGGTGTCACTGTGATGGCTAATTTCCCACTAATCTGTAAAGGCTTTGGGGTATCTCAACCATAAATGTAGGGGTAGGAGGGGTAAGGTTTGACTTTTAAGTATGCAGCAGAGTCAAGTTAACCATTAAACAAGGATATTGAAATGACTGTTGGGGGAGGGGCAGATTTGACCAGCCTCACTGTACAGCAGAATGAAAGAACACTGGATGGAGCAAGCAAACAAAATCTGCACATTCTAGATGGTAAATCACCTTCACTGACAACCTGGGACATGAAAGGCAGGTCAGTCATGGGTACTATATCCTGGCTTAAACTTCAGACATGGAGGATGCAGGGACATCTGAAGTCCTCCACCATCACGACCATTCTTTACCCACTCCATCTGACCCGGGAAAATTGCTTTGCAACATCTCTGATTCAGTTGGAGCCTTTAGTCAGATCCAGTGCCTGCTGCTCAGTAATGGCTTCAAGGACCAGGTCTCTCTCTCTCTCTCTCTCTCTCTCTCTCTCTCTCTCTCTCTC